>MU266419.1:0-98899 GCA_021014945.1 Leucogyrophana mollusca | reverse complement strand
CAGTGTTTGAAGGGCCAGTGGCATGCCGCTGGCTTCCCACATTGCCATGCGTGGCTCCGCCACGTCCGCCACGATGGCGGATGGCATTTCTCAGGACAGTACCAAGCAATGCCAAACAGAACGCACTGTTTTTGATTGGCTGGAGATAAAACATCGAACTACGCTTACATCGCCGCCGCCATCATATCATCGATTACATTGTCAAGGTCATCTTCACCTTCCGCATCCATATCAACCAGTTCGTAAAACTCCAGCTCGTCATCCAAAGATTTCATGCCCAGCCTGTGTACTGTCCTACTCCAGTGGTCATCCACGAAGTTGAATAACTGCTGCAGCGAGATTTTCTCGAGGCTGGGGGTGAAGTCTTCGAGAGGACCCTCGTCTAAATCTTCCACATCCAAATCTTGATCGGCACGTTCGCCGAGCGCTTGAAGGATAGATTCTAGTGAGTTTTCAGAGGTACTGTCGAGATGCTCTGATTCTGCATCTGTGGCCTCCGAAGGTGAGCTGGCTGAGTTGGTAGGTTGGGAATCTGGTGCCGTAGATTGATTTAAAGTCGAAATGATGTTCCGTTTGCGCCGCAAACGTGATTTATTGTCCCCCATGCGCATGTATTCATCTCGAAGATGAAGACGAAGCTCTGCGAGATTCACCATGGAGTTAAGACCAAGGCGGGAACGAAGTCGAGTGAGAATTGTTCCGAATACGCTGAATAGTCGCTCGCAGGATGCTGAGTTGGCACAGATTGAAAAAAGACGGCGTGCAAGTTTTTGCAACGGGGAAGGCTCGCGGTTGCTGAACTGCATGCCCCGGTACATTTCCATAGGATCTGGCCGCTCGTGCTGTCGAAAAAGTATCAGTACGAGAAAGCTCAAGAGCTAATAACACCCACTCTGTCTTCGGCGGCACGGGTAACCGCGGCAACATATCCAGGAAAATCCCTGTACGAACCTGTGTTGTGCAAGTAGTCCCGTAATTCGGTGTACAAGTCAGGTGGAGGATCCGATTGATAAAATCGGCGCCATAATTTGACGAGCAGAGCATAGACACCAGCATTTGTGAATCTGCTGAGCTGCGCAAATGGTTCGATTTTGTAAAGTGGGTTAAGGATTACCGCAGCGATAAAAATATCCTGATCGCACTTGCTCCACCGAGTTTCGAGGCTGGCAATAATGACTGCAATCAGATCGTGATCCTGTGATGATCCCTCGTTATGGAGCTGTTGATATCGCAAACAAAGGTACGCGAAAATGATGAGAACCTCGTCGAGCCGGCAATGTGCTGCTTGTGCAAAATTAACAGCCAGTGATAATGGCTCGATGTGCTTTACAGTCCTATTCACGAGGTAAGCATTCAAAGCAGTCTGAAGTATATAGAACAAATGACAACTTGAACATACCGAGTCGTAATCTGCCAGAAGAGAGGGGAATCAATCAAGGCAAACATTTCACGAGCTTTGCCACGAGCAGCTGCATCTCCGGTGATGATTTTCTTCTCTCCTGGGCCCCGGTCATTTTCTTGCTTTACGAGGATGTCTAGTGCCCATTTGAGATCAAGGAGGCGTCGGAATGCAAGGAAATGAGCTGTCCATCTTGTGAGCACTGCCCGAATGACACTCAGAACTCGGTGTCTTTGTGCACTTTGATTGAGTGCCACCTGGATGTCGCGAAGTAGTGAAAGTACAATAGTCTTGCTCCGAAGCCATGTTATAAGCTCGGTTGCCTTCTTCGTATAGTCCTTGTATATAGTCACAACAGGAGCCTTGAAATAGTCACCGACAATGAGATTGATCTGCTTATCCCCGTCAGTGCACTGATCTATGTCACCTGTGCAAGCCAAATTGCTGTACCTGATGTGCATAACAATCTGGAGCGACTAGCCATGGAAACTGTTTCACGAGCCGCTTGCGAGCAGCTCGTGATTCACCTGAAGCATCTGAGGTAATGGCTACAACATTTACCCCCCAATTTTTCTGAACATCCTCCATGACATTCTTCAGCAGAGTAACCAAGTTTTCGGCAGTGTTGCGTTCAGACGACACGTCCTGAACACGAATTGTATGTACCTGCGAGATCCAATATCTTGTTACTGATGGGAATGATATGTATCAAGCCAACCGTTACCTCGCGTCTCGCCGTTGTCATCATGAATGCCAATAAGTGGTGAAAATTAATTCCTGTCCAACCATCAGTTTGTAGGGTGGCCTCTTCCCCTCGGCAACTCTCCTTTGCAGCAGCTCGAAATTTCTCTACCTCTTGTGGCACGAATCGATGGGTGAGCTGATAGCTTGAGATCGGAGTTGCACCGGGCAGTAAGTCACCGAAAAAGGCACGTACAGCCGGATTTTCGATCCAGCTATAAGGGAAACCACACGACGCCGTGATGCGAGCAATATGACTGGAAAGGCGCTCTTGATGGCTGCTCGTCCAGGTCGGCATTTCGTTATACTGACTTTTAGATGAAGATAGCACCCGCATCCTTTTTGATGATGGTGGACGAGAACCCGAGTCAACGGCATTCACACTTTGTGAGAGCACAAGTGGTGAGCTGGAACGCGAACCAAACGAACTAGGAGTGCCCAAATCAGGAAGTAAAAACGACGGTGACGCAGCGGGTGATGGGGCATGGGAAATTGGATACAAGCCCGAAAACGGGGGTGCCGATGTCGATGTAGCGGCTACAGCAGGCTGCGATAAAAGAAGGGGGCTGGTGAGCTGTGATGTACTCGACCCTGGCGTAGCCAACGAGGGGGGTACTTGAATTGACAGCGGGTGCAACGGATGGTACACCGTTGGCAATGGACTGTTCAAGCTATACGTTCCGGGGTTCGGCGGCAGCGCAGGCTCGGGCTCAGCATCTGGATCCCTCAGCCAACCTCTCTCAATGCAAATCACCTCTGCACGGGCACGCGTCTCGTGTGATTGCCGTTCACACTTCTTCAAGTGCCTCATGAAGTTCTCGGTGCGAGCCTGTATCCACGGGCAGGCCGGATCCTTGCTGTCGCCCGAAAACGCCCACACTGTGGGCATCAACAGCCTATGAGTTGGGCCGCGTGGACATCATTGCGAAAAAACAGTGCGTACGTGAGGCGACAATCTCGCTGGTAGTGCGAACACCATTTCTCCGCCCTTCACGCTGGTCGTCGAAGTCTTTCTGCTGCTCTGACAGAATTTTAGCTTCAAGACACAACTTACAGATGGCTTTGGTTCGTTTATCCTTCGCGTGAGGATTAGCGTATGAAGCGGCTGTCTTCTGACGAAGCTCTGGGTGGTCCTCAAAGTGCAGGCGCCACCATTTCCGGTTCATAATGACGAGGGGCCGGGGAATCCAAAGGTGTGGTTCATTATCCAGGGCTATAAGTACATGGGGGTAGTATGATAGGTAAAACCTTGGTAGAATCGAGGAGAAACCGAAGAGCGTTGAAGGTCGAGTGACCACTGCACCATGCTGGTGAGCGTCTGGTAACAGCCTGCGAGATCAGTACTATATCGGGTCAACGCCATGGCCACAAACGTGGCCTTGTGACTTACCAGTGGTATGCCACAACTTATGGCGTGTGGGGTCTATGCCATGCCACTGGCGCTTCAAACACTGATATGGATGCGATGCACCTTTGACCAGAACCTTACGACTTCCACCGCTAGGTAAAGTGCGCCTAAGCAAATGGTTCGTGACGATGGCCACGAAATCGAAAGCCAAGACCATGAAAGACGTCACACAGCTCGTGCTTGCCCGCAAAGCGAAGATGTGTAACTTTCTGGAGTACAAAGGTGCGTCTGCCTCTTTGGCATCGTTATACATCATAGATATTTAGGCTTCTCACAAGCCTGACTTACAGACACGAAGGTTGTCTATCGACGATACGCATCTTTGTTCTTCGTGTGCGGCATTGGATCAGGCGACAACGAGTTGGTAACGCTAGAAATCATCCACCGCTTTGTCGAGGTGCTAGATCGATACTTCGGAAACGTGAGTCGCGCGGTTAGCGTGATCGCTTTACATTGTTCAGTATGAATACTTCAGGTTTGCGAGCTCGATCTGTAAGTATACTGCAGGCTGTGGACTACGGGACTTACTAGGTCTATCCCGTCGCTCAGGATCTTCAATTTCCAGCAAGCCTATGCTGTACGTCGGCGCTTTCCTCTGACTATAAGCCAGGCTTAAGCTGTGTACTCGTGTAGGTCCTGGATGAGCTCATCATAGCTGGCGAGCTGCAAGAGTCATCTAAAAAGTCTACAATGCGCGTGGTATGTCGGTCTTTCCAGTTTCCTGCACGCTTTTTTGTTTTGTTTTGACGAACCGTCTACGCGACTATCAAATAGGTATCCCAGGCCGATAGTGTTGCCGCAGAAGAGGATCAGGAGAGGCTCGCGGGTGCTTTAACGAACGCCGGCTTTCTTTGACCCCGTGCCGATCATACAGGGAGCCTTTTGGGGCGCAAATGATCTCACCGATCTCCCGAGCTTATTTTCCGTGTATCCCAATTATCCAGCCAGTTTCCATCTCTTATCTTACATTCATTGAAAGGGCCTGACAGTGACGGTTGACCAACGTACAGGTTTAGATAAGCCACTTATCTCCGCCTCAATTGGGGCCACGTTTGAAGGGACAACGCATGAGTTGGAGGCAATGGCCTTGCTAACAATCTGGACGTCTGGTTTTCAATGTGTTCCTTGGCCTGGAAAGGATACACGAGCGGGAGTGCACCCACTAGTGAATCTTGAAACTGCAAACCGGCGCGCTACTACACATCAACCTTTCGTGGTCAATAAATTATACGCCCACAGGCACAGCTCTCCATTCAGCCCTGCTACCTATGCAGCTCTATACTCCCTTGCCCTCTCTTTGGCCCTCATCTTCTGCAGTACCAAGATGCAAGAAATTACGACTGTCTCGCGCATCTTATCGGCCTCTGGCCTGAGTGAGAGACACGCAGAATGCAATAGTGGTCTTCCACCGTCGTTGTCGTAAGTAAGGCGAGAGGGGTGGAACCACGCGATGGCGCCGGACTCTGCATCCTCTGAGTATAACTATGCGCATGATTCAGTCTTTCTGAAAGTGTGAAGGGGAGAGTGTAGGTACCTGGAGCTTTCCACCATTATTACTCTTCCAGCGGTATTTGCGTCCAGATTCTTCAAACGTAACGGGACTTCCAGGGAACGAGGAGTGAGTTTTTGATCCGGTGACTGGCCAATGGTGGACTTACAACTTCGCAGCCATTGGAGACTTGAGCCATTTGTTAAGGCTTAGCGGGGCGGATCCGCGCAAGCTCAGCTTATCGGGTAACACTTCTCTTCTATGGACCGTCGCCAAAACCTTGTCGCCTTCACGAATGACACTCCTTGCCTTGACGAGCTTGAAGCGACCAGCTCTTTCACTTTCAACAGAGTAGAACAGGCTATCGTTCCCCCGCGCCCTGATGGTTGTAGAGGTAACGGCGTCACGCTCAAAGTCCAACGTTGTCGCTGCATCTGCAGACGCAGGAGGGGCGATCAGCGTTACTTGGGGATCCGACTCCATCAGCTAGAGTATGGTAGCTAATTTCTAGTGGGAGGAAGGAGATGGAAAGGGAGGTCGTTCGTGATGGCCTCAGCCTGCTCTGCTCTGTTCACGGTGGAAAGAGAAACCCACAAGTACCTGGCCATGAGGGTGCCTCGTTGCCTCGTTGTGGACTCAAGGAGGAAGGCTCCGCAGACTTCGGTTTCGTTTGGTCATAGGTAGGGCAGGGAAACCCGAAATTGAGGTTAGGTGCACCTTCGACTGTCATTGGGGCTGGCACAGCCTTTTTAGCCGAGTGCTTGTTGAATGCTTCGACATTAGCGCTCAACAGGGAGAACAACCACCAGGTCAACGCCAAAATCTAGCGGTATATACACCGCATTCTCATCCTTTGATATATGTTTAGAACAACGGGCAGAACCTTGTGGTCGCCGCAGCGTCTGTTCAAGCGGACAATTGTAGGTTTTGTGCTGGGCAGCTCAGGTCTACTTTACTGTCTCCACACAACACGAACCTTGCACTTGGATGGCCAAGATACGCCTCTGGCTCCCGCAGATGGACATCCTACAAGTATAAAGACACTTTTATCCCACCCGTCAGACGTGAATTCTAGGCTGCGTGAGCGCGAACGGTCGCACATCGCGAAGGACAAGACTTCTGGTATTTCACGCTATGACGTGTCCCAGATCTCCAGGTGCGTTCGTGTCAATAAATATTACCTTTATTCCCTTTCATATATGAGCGAATTGATGTTCTCATTTTTAATCGATGGTCACCATCGTTAAAGTCAGGGATCCCAGAGAGCCTACTACTAAACACTTTCTGTCTTTCTTTTCTTGCATTGTCCACAGATCCTAACTTACTGTTCATCTGCAGCAATTACCCCTGCGAAGATGATCATGGAGAAATCATTGTCCCAACTCCCTCAAGCCAGTGGGCGTTCTTCGCAATCTTCGATGGTCATAACGGCTGGGAGACCAGTCGATACCTCAGCAAAAATCTCATTCCGGCTATTATCGGCGCACTCGCAGACACCTATGGCAAATACCTCCACGATCACGACATTGACAACACAACATCCACCCCCAGCCCTCCTCCAGAGGCTATCGATGACACCATCAAAGAGACTTTCACCCGCCTGGACGACGATATCGTCAATACACCGCTTGAAAACGTGTTCTCGTCTTCCTCTCGCGAAGCCGCCACCCGTCTCCTCGCACCCGCGTATTCTGGCTCCTGTGCGATTCTCGGCTTCTATGATTCCCAAACGCGTCTCCTACGGGTTGCCCTCACTGGCGACTCACGCGCTGTCCTTGGACGACGAGTAGTCAATGACGGGGGTAAGGTTACTTATGACGTCCGAGTTCTCTCGCGTGACCAGAACGGAGACAATGAACTGGAGGTCTCACGCTTGGGCGCTCTACATCCTGGCGAGAGCGATCTTACTAAGGGCAATCGTGTCATGGGATGGGGAATGTCTCGTGCATTCGGAGATGCACAGATGAAGTGGTCGCTTGACGTCCAAGCCCGTTTAAAAGCTGGATATCTTGGGCGCACGCCGTACCGGAATGTTCTTACACCGCCCTACTTCACCGCAGAACCGGTGATTACCACCACTGAGATAAAGTCAGGAGATTTCCTCATCCTTGCTAGCGACGGATTATGGGAGTGTCTCTCTAACGAGGAGGCTGTCGGGCTTACAGGCCTTTGGGCTGTAAATCAGCAGAGCAAGGAAGAGCAGTCCGATAAAGCGTTTACTCCGAAGGACTTACCCGTGACGCTCGGAACAGACACCACGGAGCGTTATGCATATTGGCGCGCAGATAAAAAGTTCACTATCATCGACCCGAACGCTGCTACGCATCTCATACGGAACGCCCTCGGTGGGGCTGACACAGACTTGACAGCTGCGCTGTTCAATATCAAGTCTCCGCGATCGCGGTCTTACATGTGCGTAATCATGTTTTGCGCTTTGTAGCCATGACTATCCCCTCGACATTGATACACATCTGACATTTTTCTTCGCAGGGACGATATTACTGCAGTGGTTGTCTTTTTTGACGATGACTAGTCGTGATGAGCATCGGGTCACCTGTCATGACTATTTTTCTGCTCTGGATCGATACCGCTAGTGTGAATATACCCTACAGCACTTGTGATACTGGCAGAGTAGAGTACTATATCTCGGCATGAACGCAAGACCATGGATGGCATCGGCGACGCTGCCGCTCGCCCGGACAGAATTCTGCGGAGCGCCGTAATTGCGACCGACGACACCACATTAATGAGCGCATGCGTCAGCAGCATGCCTTGTCAGACCAACTGTCAGACTCAAACTTTCACGGCCCCTTGCCAGCGAATTGCGTTACTGTACTGCGCTGGCAGTAAGTGATGACGAATGTGTCCCGCAGCCGGGTTCTCGCCACTTGGCGTGATACGGACCCACCCCCGAGACCTCAACCGAACAGAAATTTGCATGACACTGCCGCCTGAACACGCAGCGAGCGCATTCGCTGGCAAAGAAGCTCCCACCATGATATCTCATAACAGTTCGCTTGATTTGGCATCAGATGACTTCAAACCCTCATGGAGAGGAAACCACGAGATGCAGCTCTTGACGAGATCAGATGGCCTCAAGGAACGTCCGGGGTTACTCGGTATTAAATTTCAAGACGATTCTAAAAGTATGAGTCTCTTTTAAGCCGGTCAGGATTCCTCGTCTTCTTGTCAATCCCGACAACTTGAACTATGATCAGTGGCCGGCTGAAGCTGCTCCGAGTCGTCACACTAGTCTTCGTTGCCTCTACTAGCGTCTACGCAGAATGGGTCGATCCAACTGTTCTTGACGCGTGTCCCGGTTACAAGGTCGAAAACGCGCGCTCAGAGGGGGCCAAGCTCACTGCTGACCTCCTTTTGGCTGGGACTGGATGTAATGTTTTCGGGACGGATGTCGCCAAGCTTGCTCTTGAGGTCACATATGAGACGGGTGTGCACCACATTCGTCGCGCAGCTCTGACTCTCTGACCAATTTTACAGATGCACGTATCCACCTAAAGATTACAGATCCCTCTACGCAACGGTACGAGGTTCCAGAGAGCGTGCTGCCACGACCTAAAGCATCAGACCAAGTGAACCCTAAGTCGGCCACCATTCACTTTAATTACACCACCTCCCCCTTCTCCTTCACCATCTCCCGCACACGGACCAGCGAAGTTCTCTTCTCCACTGGCTCCCACCCGCTCATCTTCGAGCCTCAATATCTCCGTCTCAAAACCGACCTTCCTGAGGAAGCTAATATCTATGGTCTCGGCGAGCACACCGACCCGTTCCGTCTTTCTCCATATAATACAACGCGGACGCTGTGGTCTCGCGATGCGTATGGAGTGCCTTCGGGTACGAACCTCTATGGAAATCACCCTGTCTACTTCGAGCATCGCACGACGGGTACACATGGGGTCCTCCTCCTCAGCTCGAATGGGATGGATATCAAGATCAACAACACTGAGTCAGCTGGCGCAATGACGTTGGAGTACAATGTCATTGGGGGCGTTCTCGACTTTTACTTTTTAGCTGGGAGCGAGACAGACCCGAATGAAGTTGCAAGACAATATGCTGAGATTGTCGGGACGCCCGCTGAGGTTCCATATTGGTCCTTCGGTCTCCATCAGTGCCGCTTTGGATACAACAGTGGGTCGATATGCTGACGAAATATAGAATTTACCCCAAGATCTTTTCTTTCTACGCAGATTACGTCGACGTAGCGGACGTCATCACGAACTACTCTGCAGCTGGTATCCCTCTCGAGACTATGTGGACCGACATCGGTACGTCTTCATTTCAGCGCCTTTTCACGCGGCTCGATTCCTGAGACTTGTGTAGACTACATGGACAGACGTCGGATCTTCACTACTGATCCGACGTACTTTCCAATTCCCAAGATGCGTGAAATAATCGACTACCTGCATGATCATGACCAGCATTTTGGTGCGTGTCCCCGTATATCTTTTTTCAGGGTCTATCGCAATGTTGACGAGGATCATTACCTAGTGTTGATGACGGATCCTGCTGTGCCTTATCTCCCCAACGAAGGGTATGGACCATATGATCGTGGTACTACCGATGGCATCTTTATGAAGATGCCCAATGGCAGTCAGGCTCTTGGACTGGTGTGGCCTGGTGCGTTTGAGTCGACTCTTCTGTGCTGCTGTATTATGGGAATACTGAATTTCCGTGAATTAGGTGTGACGGTCTTTCCCGGTCAGTTAAAACTTGTCAAGGTCTTCAACAATTGCTGATGGTCCTAATTTATTGTTCTAAGACTGGTTTAATCCAAAGACTCAAGAGTGCGCCAATATTTCTATTTTTTGGGGTGGACATATCTGATTTGACTTGTAGATACTGGACCAACGAGTTTGAAATGTTTTATAGCCCCGAGACCGGTCTTGACATAGACGGCGCCTGGATAGACATGAACGAGCCTTCCAGTGTACGGCCCGTCTCCTCTCGTTCTCTCGTACGCTCGCTCATCTATTAGCTCCGCAGTTCTGTGTGTACCCGTGCATCGATCCCTTCGCACAAGCTATCACGCAGGGTCTCCCACCCAACCGCACAACCCCTGCCCCACCCCCCGACGTGCCGATCCTTGGAGGATGGACCGATCCGAATATGCACAAGCGTTCAACGGGTGACACTGGGTTTGATATCGACAACCCGCCTTATAACATCGAGAACGCCGCTGGCGCACTTGGGAGCTTGACGGCTAATGTCACATCTGTCCATGAGAATGGGCTTGTCATGTATGATACTCGTAGGTCGCCTCGCATCACCTCGACTTCTGGACACACTCATCCATATCACTTCGCAGATAATCTCTACGGCACTATGATGTCAGTTGCGACGCGTAACGCTATGCTTGCCCGTCGTCCTGGCCAGCGGACCCTTGTTATTACACGCTCAACCTTCGCAGGCGCCGGTGCACATGTTGGCAAGTGGCTTGGAGATAACTTCGCCACGTGGGATCAATATACCGAGTCGATATCTGGCATCCTCAGCATGGCGACTGTATACCAGGTCCCCATGGTTGGTGCTGATATCTGTGGATATGGTTAGTCTCCCTCGGTAATAGAGAGCCTGGTGATTAACAGGCAATTCTCGTAGCCCAGAATACAACAGAAGAGCTGTGTGCGAGATGGGCCATGCTTGGGGCGTTCTACCCGTTCATGCGTGATGTAAAGATGTTACTTGGCTGTGGCCACAGGAGTTTCGCTAATTTTTGACTGCAGCATAACGATGACACTTCGATTCCACAAGAGTTTTATCGCTGGCCCGTCGTTGCACAGGCAGCGAAGAACGCTCTCGAAATTCGGTATGTGCTACGCTGCTGTTGTAATACCTCAGCACTCAAGTTGTCCTTGCGCAGCTATCGCTTTTTGGATTACATCTACACCGCCTTCCATCAAGCCCACCTTGACGGCACGCCCGTGCTCCGCCCTCTTTGGTTCAACTATCCCCAAGACCCGGTAACTTTCGGAATCTCACTCCAATACTTCTTCGGAAGCTCTCTCCTCGTCTCTCCCGTCACCGCAGAGAACTCGACATCCACGACATTATACCTTCCTAAAGGCCGGTTTTACGACCTCGCGACCCTCATGCCGATCGATAGCCCGGGCGGGAACGTTTCACTAAGCAACGTCTCTTTCACCGAGATCCCTCTGCACATCCGCGGTGGCGTCGTCTTGCCACTGAGGGCGAGTGGTGCGATGACTACTACAGAGCTCCGGAAGAAGCCGTTTGAAATCGTCGTCGCACCCAGTGCGTCGGGTGAAGCCAGCGGCCAGCTGTACGTTGATGATGGGGTGTCGATTAGTCCTAGCGAAACGACCGAGGTAACGATGACGTTCAAGAACGGCCGATTCGACACGAAGGGGAAATATGGATATCGCACTGGCGTTAACATCCAGAGCATTCTGTTCTTAGGTGTGGGTATCAAGCCGGAGTCGGTTCAAGTTCAGGTGGCTGGGAAGATGATGTCCATGGCCGAGAGCCCTTTCGTGCACGACGCCAGCAGCCAGACCTTAAATGTTACGGTCGGGCAGCTTTTGGCTGGAGACATCTCGGTCGTCATCCAGAGCTGATACGTTGTATTCTGACTCGTTACATAGTATTCATCAATGTCATCATTTCTTTCACCACATAACAATTCCTAGTTTGTGGTCACGCAGGCTTCGCTTCAAGCTTCAGGTCTGGACTTGGGATCGTAGAAATGGGTGGTGACAGCGAGCAGAAGCAATGTTGTGTACAATGAAAACGATGGCTGTCGATACTGTACTCTGTTGTATTATGCAGTGCTTCGGGCTGGGACCGAGAATCTCCAAGACATAAAAACAACAAAAGCGCTCAAGACACCCATCACCGGGAGGTATGTCAATGCATGTCCGTCAAAAATTCATGTTCCGATCATCAATGAGGAAATTGCGGGGGATGGCACCTTGCTTGCGAATAGAAACATTTGCCACCTCCGAGAGAGAAACAGCTGATACCGTGCAGAGGGTCCTCGAGAAGGTCCGGTGGACATTCATAATCGATAGCCAAGGAACCAAGTCCGCGTTTATCCCTGACCATCTTGTCGAGCTCGTGCTTGAGGCGCCAAAACTTTACGTGCCCTTGAGATTTGTAAAATTGTGCCACCCTGGTCATAGGCGGCACCATACGTCGAGTATGCAAGCATGGTATGCAGCCAGCTAGAAGTAAAGGGGCTATTAGCACGGATTGTCGTTGTAATAGATGGAGTTGACACCCACTATTGACACGCCGTTGTTCGTAAGCCTGCCAGTTTCCAGTGGCAAGGTAAGGATGGCTGCGAACTGCGTCCCAGTCAGGTCTATTGTTCGGATTCGGGTGGAGGAGCTAAATAATAATGAGTAACTTTGTCAGGAAAGCGATGCCGGCCAGCTCACGCGTTGAATGAGATCTTTGGCTTGTAGATCTTTGACGTACCAGTTGATTAATTTCGTTCCATCCGGACGCGCATCCCAGCCCTTACAAGAAGAGTGTCAGCGGGGGGGAAAGCGGCTTAATAAAGTGGACAACTTACCAGATTTTTCCCGATCCACATACTCAAAAATACAAGTCCAATTGCATAAGTGTCAATCTTGCATGTATACCCCTCCCGAGGCCCTTGGGCGTCATCCGGGCACCGTTGCTCGGGAGCGTAGTACATTTCTGTGCCGGCGCGACCGAACATTCTCAACTCGTTTACCGAAGAGTTGGGGCTGGCATTTGCAGTAAGTCCGAAATCGCCCAAACAGATATGTCCGTTAGGAGAGATCAAGATGTTCTCTGTCTTAAGGTCCCGGTGCACGAAGCCTAGCTCGTGAAGTTTTTGAATTGCCAAAACCTAAGAAAAATCGGTTGGATGGAAACTCGAGAGGTGCCCAAGTGGGACTCACGAGCTCGGCCATCCATATACGGATTTGGAATGGGTGAACGTTGACGCAAGGTTGTCGCAACTGATTGAGCAGATTGGTGGGATACATTCGCTGTGGCCAAACGGGTCCTAAGACCCGGTTCAAAACTGGAATGATGAATATAAACATACCATTACAAAATAGAAGTTGTCAGCATCAGAGAAGGCGTAGAGCAGTGGCGTCAAAAAAGGACTTCCGCCTGCGGTCACCGTCTTGAGAGCGTTGAGTTCGTTCACAATAACATTCGCGGTTGCGTCTTCGAAGCCATTTCGGAAGGTTATCTCATCGTTCGTCCCGACTGATGTGACGTATCTGGCTATGAGCATCGTTTTACTTACCACTTTAATGGCTACCTCTTGCAGATCGTCAGCAATCGCGGACCAGACAAAACCGAAGCTTCCGGCGCCAATTTGATGTTGAATAATGAACCGGTGCTCCTTATACGTGAGGGTGTCACCCTCCTCCCAGACTTTATCCATTCGGGGAGTCCAGTCGGGCGTTGAAGGGGCCGTCGCATATGTCGAACAAGAATCGGTACTTGTGAGTGTCGTCGAAGCACCGCCGTCTACCTCCATGTGCTGGCGGGGTACTCCGGGGCTATCGTTCGGAGGGTTTACACCGGAATGTAGACCAGACGCATCTTCAGGGTGTGAGCCACCAGGGCCGGATGAACAGTCGCAAGCGATATCCTGGTGTAAAGTAGGCCGCTGCGAGGAAGGTTCGGACAATGTGTCCACTCGGGCATGGGCACCAACATCGTTCCAGCCATTCGACAGCACTTGTGACTGGCCAGTGGTCGCAGTGCTGTGTTGCTCCAGTAGTAGTTTTGCGTCTCTCGGTTCCGCAATTGTATCGGTGGAGATTTCCACTGGTGGACGCTCGTAACCCATGATTTTTCCCAAAATGAAGCGCAAACGCGGGATCTTGATGAAGCCCATCGCGTCAGTGTTGGATGTTCCGTGTGAGGATGGGCCCAAGGACGAGCCTTAATGTTATGGTTCGAATAATATACCGTCGACGGGCCGCCGGGATATTTCAGAGTAATGCCTAAGAGTATACGGGGAGGGTATAAATTGGTATGAAGGTCATGGTCCTGACTCTCGAGCGTTCATATACCTCGTTGCGCCACTGAACCGCAGGTTACAAACGCCACGAAACAATAAAGTAGCAATACAAGTATGTTGTGGCGGACCCATATGACGGTGCTTGTATCGAGCGTGCGTCGTCGGGAATTGCGCAGCAAAATATGTCCTGGTACACACACCGTGGCGGCCGTCGAGTCCAGCCCAGTGCAACCGTGACAAGAAAGTTCAGAAAGTTCAACAGCGATCGGAAAAGGAAGCTGACTAATATAACGAGGGCGAGTGGTTCAAGCTGGTTCAAGTCCCACCACCAACGTAACTCCAAGTGCCACAACATCGAAAAGTAGGAACCATGTCGCGGGGGCTGGGGCGGTCGACGCTGGCCAAGGCGGGGTAAGCAATCGCCACACAACCACCCGCCCCATGTCCTAATCGAGCCAGCGGCCCGCCGGATACAGGCGGGTAACGCTTCTTCTCCGCCCAGCGCGTCTTATAACGGCCATGGCATCCAGGTTCTGATCCTAACAAAACATGGCCCCTACAACCCTCCCATCGAACAATGATGGTCCCCCATCAGAGAACCTGTCTCGTGCCTCGACAATGATCGCGGGGGATCTCTCCACAAACTACCTCCCGTCCAAGTTCTCCAGCGCTCTCCTCCTGCCAACAGCGACTAGACGCAAGGGCGTTGGGAGAATGTCTCAAAAGGGGCTTGGGGGCGGTGGGAGAGAGGCCTTCAAGCCCAACGAACCTCGTATGCCTGTTGAGGGAGATGAAGACTACGATGGTGTTCAAGGCGGGTGGTTTGGCGGAAAGCAAGGCGGACATACCCAACCCCGTTTGCGCTGGAATAAATTTAAATGGGCTCTCTTCATCGCCAACTCTTTGGTACATATTTCATCACTATACCCTCGCTTACACGCTGACAATATGCTCTGGATGGCAGCTCTCGACGTACGCCCTCGCAGGCCTCATATTCTGCCTCCTCACCTGGTTCGACGTCTTCGAGCACGCTGATATCGTCCGCGTTGGTAACCGCCCGGAGCTTATCGTGTCCACCATAGCCGCGACCCTGGCGACCCTCACATCCGTTATTGGATGGGCTGGTATCCTGCTCAACAACCGCTCCTTCCTCGCCGTCTACACCTTCGTCTTGTGGATCGTCTTCGCGCTCCTTATCACACCGGGGTACATGACGTACAAAATACACGCGTTCAACATTGAGGGGAAGGTCAATGCACAGTGGTCACGTGCGTTGCGCGCAGATGGACGGCTGAGGATCCAGAATCGGCTGCGGTGCTGCGGGTACTATTCGCCATTTGTTGAAGCCACGGTGTCGCAGACGTGCTATGCGCGCGGAGTGTTGCCCGGATGCAAGCAGGCATATCTGAATTTCGAGAAGAGCGTGTTGAAGCTGTGGTACATCATTGCATTCTCACTCGTCCCGCTGCAGATTGGAATCATGGTGACGGGTTTGTTGTGCTCGAACCATGTCACGTATCGGTTTGGAAAGGGGATGATGCCGAAGGCATATCGGTTGACGGTGAGCAGCATGGCAGTTATTATGGATGGTTATGCAAAGTGGGTACAAGTGTTAATGAATTTTGCAACCCGCTTGTTCTGATGCTTTTTCTTCAGTCGGCTGGCGGATCAGTATGGGTCGGACACTGCGTCTGTTAACCTGACTAGATCGAGAACGAACAGTTCTTCGTCCTCGCGGTCCTCAACCATTGGGAGCATCACCTCCCAGGTACGGCCTCGGCACGCGACCACCTCGGGCTCACGTTTTGCGGAAGCGCTTTGAGCGTAATTACCTACCTGCTATGCATCGCGACGCGTACGCTCACCTATACACTCTCCTGGCGTAAGTACCTGATACTCACCTTTTCCCCATGTTGCTTGCTGTTTTGTTTTACCTGCTCTCATAAATGGACGGCGCCCCTGGATAGACGCGCGCACGTAATTAGATCGACTAGAATTTAGGAGGGCGCCTTTCTACATGCGTGAAGCGTACCCTTGCCAGTATCTGGCAGTTTTCTTTTGCGTTTGATGACCTTGTCAGATCGTACACGACCACCAAATCGCATCGGATTCCTTGCTTTTGTCAGCTGGGACTGCCATCGGATCCTGTGAATAGATCATGCCGTTTCGTGCTCTCTGGAATGAGGGTGGCTTCGGATGAGATAGGATAGACCCGTGGGTGTATAGAGGTGAGCGTCCCAGCGTTCTGATCTTCCTGAATCCGAACCGCCACTAGCACCTCCAAGTATCGTATTGGTCCAAGACTGCGAGCAGCTCGAACCCTCATAGCACGTCGCTATCACATATCTCATTTAACTCCTCTCGCAGGCCGATTACTTCCTTTTTGATCCGAGGGGCCCTACCCGTACGATCAAACTAATCAAACTACTCTTCGCTGGCCTGCTTCTCTTTCCCAGACTCTCACCCCACTTATCCCCTTCCCCACACAGATCATACACGAAGCGCGTTACGAAGTCACAAGCACTGATATCCTCCTCCCCGTGTGGGTCGCCCCAGGTGGCACCGGCCTCGCGATCCTCTCTGTTGGGGGATGAAGAATCGCGACCCCTTTCTCTCCTTCCTCCTCCTCTCCTCCCCAGATCCCGTCTCCAAAACGTGCGTCCTCGAGCTCTCGTTTGGCCACATTGCACAGCACACAACGAGTGACGAGGCCCAAAGGCTTATCCTCCTCGCAGACAAGCACCGTGTCAAATCGTTCGCTTGAGGCAATCCTAGTGGTGGCGAGGCGTTCGAGGAGCTGCTCGCGGTGTACACGATGAGGTCGACCACAGACGGCGCCCTCGCCATCCTCGGGAAGGTCTTCGGTGCTTGGCGTGGCGCCGTCGAAGTATGGAACATCCATGGCCTCGAGAGACCCGTGCCCGGGGGGGATACACCCACTGGGGACAAGTACGAGGCAAGTGATTTCTGGCGCGACGAGGTGGAGAATGTCGAGCACCCAGCTGGAAGCGAACCCGACGCACGTCCCGACCTCGAAAACGAAGATTTCGTTGTGAGCGAATGGCGCTCGCACCCGCCTGCTGAGGGCGTCATGCTCTGCGCAGCGTCTTTCTGCCTGTGATAGCGATCGACGTTGCGGGTCATGGATGTAGATCGGCGCTGTTCGTTCATCCTTGTGGGCTTCCTAGTAAGTCTACGTCCTCACCCTCTTCTTACATAAGAATATCTTTCGTTTCGCTTCGTCCTGCCGTCGAATTCCATGTTCGCTGACTTGACTTAACACAGCCATATTCGCGGGGCCTGAAGTGGGCGAGAAGATCGGGATGTGGGACGTCCGTTTCGATCCAGTTTCACGAGGAGGGGGAACAACGCGGTGCGGGACCTGGCATGGGACGAGAAGGACCAAGCGCTGTACGTGGCAACGGAATGTCGGGATGCGAATAGGATAGGTGGCCATGAAGAGCATCGGAAGGCTGTGGGACCAAAAGAGGTAGGGGGGAGGTGAGTGAGAGTCGCCGTAAGCGTATGGGTGTAGATCAGGAAGGCAGCAAAGAAGATCGAGACGAGGGTGACGTAGACGGCTGGCCCGAAGGGGCTCGGCACGTCGAAACTAATCTCGGGCATACTTTTGATACGACAGCCCACAGCATTTGTGCGTCCTCTTTCCCTTTCTATCCCCGTACGACGATAGCATTTTATTATTTCTCTATATCTGGCTAGTACAGACACGTATGCTTTCAACGGAAGCGCCAACACTGAGTCTTTACTTGTCCCGGAGTGGGGTGACGCCTGCCCCGAGTCGGATTGGCAGGCGCCCGTGACCAGATGGATATT
Source organism: Leucogyrophana mollusca (assembly GCA_021014945.1). Classification (NCBI taxonomy): domain Eukaryota; kingdom Fungi; phylum Basidiomycota; class Agaricomycetes; order Boletales; genus Leucogyrophana; species Leucogyrophana mollusca. Next base: position 81,036 of record MU266419.1, on the reverse strand, counting down.
GAAGGCCTACCACTGCTGTCGAGGTTGTAGGCGTGATCCAGCCAGCGCTGACTCGAGACAGTAGGTATGGGGTACTATTTGGTCCTTTCCAAGCATCATTATACACTGTCAGACAATGGACCTAGGTAGCATTTTGTGTTGTACTAATAATCAAGTACATTGTCGCGTGATGGTTGACTCAAGCAATGAGATTGAGTATTCATGGAGAAATTGTATGTCTGAATAGCAGGGGGGGGGTTGAGGGGATTATCGTGGATGGCTGAGAAGAGACGACGCGCCCGATCGCCATGAGCGCATTGAGTTTCCATTTGCCAAGGCACGTTGCATTGACCACCATAGCGCTTTGATGGATAGCTTCTGACCTCCCATTTGCGCTATTAAACCCATGCCATCGCACCGCTAATCACGCTGTTAAACTGTTATTCCTCCAGCAACAGAGAGATAACGTTCTTAACCAAGCCCGACGTGATTTTGTTTTGCGGTCCGACGGTTGGGCTGGCCAAGGCTGGCCTTGCTGTGCGGATGCCGAGATGACTAGAAATCCGTGCGCAATGATGCCTTTGGTGGCCCGATGGACCAACAAGAACCTGAAGGGACACTGGCATATCTAAGCTCAGGCTGTCAATCCCACAATATGGTACGGTGAGAAAATCTACAAACTCGCTCGTGATCACATTACAAATTATGCTGATAAGAACCCTCCTTAGGAGTCGCCGGGGGGGGGGGGGGGGGGGGGGGGGGGGGGGGGAGTGATCACGACCACAGCCAGGACGACCGATAATGAAGGGCCTGCTGCATGTCATCCAGACAAATTTTGAGTTTTTGAAACATCATCAATGCCAAACGGTCAAAAAACGTCCAAAACCAGAAACCGCGGGGATTTCCTGTACAGACACCAAAGTCGGTCAAACCTGGTAACACGGAGCGCGCCACCGAAGTACTTTTTATCGGGAGTCCTCCGCAGCATCACAATGCTACAGCAACACGCTCCTTCGAGCGCCGGGGCCTTGCTGATTGCCGTATAAGGAACCACCACGTAGTGATGAAATGTTTGCATGACTATTCTGCTTTCCTTTCCCATTGCACAGAGGACTACTTAAGAGTGAAGTTGCAGTACACGGATACTGTTTTTTAAGCCCAAACCCAACCTCTCTCCCCCTCAATCAACACCCGCCATTTAGCTAATTATCCAATGTACCCCCCTCCTAGTCGGCACCCGTACACAAACAGCGGATTTGAAGATACCCTCGACAAGGGATTACCCTACCAGATCTCGAGGGAGTTGCACCCTCAAGCCCAGACGCATAGGTATACACATCGCCATGCTGTTTAATATCAGTTCTCATTCCCCATCACTCAGCTTCGCTGATGGAATGTACACTTACTATCCGAGCACGTCCGTTGAGAATGCGTACAGCGCGTCCATCCGCGAACCTGTGCCCAACGGAGAAGAGAATCAGCTTTTGTAAGAGTCTCGTGTAGTAAGGTTAGGGTTTTCCCTGGCTTACCCTTATGTTATTTTTAGCAAGCCCCTGCAAACTGGGGAACGTGTTTTCCGTTCAGCATACCTGGACCCGACGGCGCCGACCTCCATTTTTCCACGGTGGGCGCTGCACGCTAATCTGTATACCTGTTTAGAGAACTCACCGTCACATTGCACAGATATGCCCCGACGATGAATACGGACACTTCTCGGATGTATGAGGCGTATGGCGGGCATTTCACCTCTACTGCCATCGGGGCCCCTCGGCCTTCCATTGATACACACGCCGCTGAGAACCACCCAAGTACCGCTAACAGCGGCGTCCATCTTGAATCACGCATCCTCCAGAGTGTCCCTGCAACAAATTTTCTACCGCACGGAGCCTACCGAATCAACCGGTATCCTCCCACTGGTCACTCTCACCCGAGCCAGGTGGAACCGGCCAGGACGGCCATAACCTACCAGTGCCAATACGACTGCGATGCGTCGCATTGCCACAAGTCTGTTGGCGGCACTAAAGCTGAGGTTAAACAACACCTTCGCGATTACCACGGTTTCAGGGGATCCAATGTCCGGGTGGAGTGCCGCTGGAAGGGGTGCAAGCGGTTGAAAAAGATGAGAGGTGATAGCCTCGCCCGGCACATCGTAGGCTATCATATGCAGGCTAGCCGAGTACGGTGCTCAAGGTGTTTCGGGATATTCTCGCGTCTTGATTCGCTACGAAGCCACATGAAGGGTACACCATGCGAGGGGGGAAATCCCAATGGGTTGGCCATCTGAATCCGATAACCTGGAGTGCGAAGCGTACGTCGGCGACATACCTTGCAGCTATCAGATAGTATAATTGCGCAGACTGTAGTACACTCCAGTCTAAGGGTTTGCCGATGATGTTTCCGTATTGGCGTGAGCATTGAATGGTGGTGTGCACTATGTAATTTTCCGTCTCCAGGCTTGAACACAGTAAATCCGAGATCTGTTTCAAACACTACCTCACCTGATTTCACCAGCATTCTGATGCATCCACGAGCCAAACTCCATTAGCGGCCTCACCGCGGAAATGCCCCACATTGCCACGAAACGAAGACAGGAACGCCTGCAAATTCTTTGTTAAAGCAAAACCGGGTGCCATGGGATCTCATGGGATGGGATGCTTAGGAAGGTACCAACAACGAAAGTTTAAACTGGTTCAAATGCCTGCAGGAGTGACACCGCAGCAAGATATTGCATTGAAAGATATACATACAAATTATCGACGGAGAAATCCATCAGACAGACGCTCGTCTCGCTGGCTCATCGTCACCAGCCCACAAGTGGGCCAATAACAAACGTGCCAAACGTCATCGAGACCTATATGTACAGGTCATGTTCTCTGTTGAACGAGAGAGCGCGGATGTCATCGATTGGATTTGAAGGATGTGGCATGTGTAAACATGCGAGACTCGAGTTAGTTTCTATAAAATAGATCCTAGCTGAGTATGTTCTAGGGAAACAAAAATGTTGGAGGGCGGTTTATATCGGATTCTGCAGCAAGTCTGTGCGTGGGAGTGCTGCCAGTATCCTTTTAACTCTCCGCAATTGGAAAGCGATAGACGCGACGCGTGAAACGCGTACTTTGAGTTCTTTTACCAATCACTGTCCAGAAGTGAATTCAGCAATGGCCGCCAGCGGAGGGTAAGCTTTTTGTGACACTGCACCTCATAATCCTAATGAAAAACCAAGCGTCCGTACGAGCTTCGACGATGCTGACGACGAGTTGTTGGCGAAATTCATCGCGACCTACAACCCAGCAAAGCAGGGCAGGAGCGGAAACGCAATCTATCAGCGATTGGTAGACAACGTGAGCCTCCATCGTCTTCTCTTTCTTTTCGCTCAAAACGCGGGCAGATGGTTGACGTTGCGTGCACTTTCCCTCAGGCTGACGGAAGGTGGAATTGGTCACAGCATCATACTTGGCAGGCGTGGCGGAATCGTTATGTGAAGAATACGGACTGGTTTGATCGTCGGATTCTCAAGTATCAGAAGAAGCATGGTATTGATTCTGTGACGGGCAAGCCACCGCGCGCCGGAGCCGCGTCAAATGTTAAGCTCGCTGCGCGTGGAGAAAAGTCTGTGGACGAGGGCGATGCCAACGCTGCAGGGCCGAGCAACAGCACACAAAGCAAAAAGAGGCGCGTCCCACGAAGCGGAGACGCTGGTACCCCGGAGACAAACACCGCCAAGCGGATCAAGGTTGAGATAGATGAAGTGGAAACCGCCACTCAGGATCCCCTACGCAATGGTTGTCCTATAGGCGCTAGTAATCGTGGTGAAACTGTCATCAATTCTGAAGTAGATCATACTGCCCTACTTGACATCGCTGCTGGGCCATCTGGGACGGTCAGCCATGAGGCAGAGGAAAAGACACATAATGGCGAGTGTATGCACTCTTGGGATTATGTGTGCACTATCTCATTTGGCATCTACAGGCACTAATTCTCCCCACAGATCGCCAAGCACTCGATCTCCCGAACGTATGCCTGAGTCTGCACCTGGGGCAAATCCTGAACTCGAAGAACGCCACAACCACACTCACGTTGATGTTCACATACCGGAGGGTCAGGCAGACCTAAATTATAGGAGTCAAGTGAACGGTATACCTCCCGTTCAAGCTTCCGTATTGCCTCCAGTTACACCACCAAAAGCTCAGGGCACCACATCCACATCATCACATGCCCAACCCTACACCTCCGTTTTAAACATCCCGCCCTCGCCCGCCCGGCGCACAGATACCCTTGCACTTCCCTCGTCCCCGCCATCCCCTCAACCTCAGTCCCACACGAAACCGAAGTTAGCGCTAAAACCGCGGCGCCCCGTTGAAAGATACCCTTCCGAATTTTACGCGTCTCTTTCACCGACTCCCTCAGGCACGCAAGAGAGAGCAGAGGGGAACCGGCGTAGGGTGTTGCCCAGGTCTGTTGAGGGGCATTTTGGGCACTCGATTGTCGACAGAAGAGGTCGACCACGGACTGGTGTGTATCAAAGCGACGACGAAAGTGACGGGGACGGGCGTGACGATATGGCACAAAGGCAGCTCAAAGTTGAGATGGCACAACCCTGGCCGCCCGCGCGGGGTACGGCCATGCGGCCATCGCAAGGTGTCAAGATGGCCAGTGCCGTCGGACCCAAGGGAAAAGAAAAGGCGAGGTCGGAACAGCTTGGAGAGCAAGCGAACCCTCGGGCAGATGTGCCGACGCAAGCTACGGCAAGCTCTTCCCGTGCGCACCCTGAGCTCGCCGAGCCCGCTCGTCACCACGCTTTCAGCCAGCCGGGACCGATGGTGCCGGCAGCCCATCCCAGAACCCACCATCCGTTCAGCCAGGTCGACGCACCGCCACCGCCAATACCAATACCAAATGGACGAAGTGGGCAATCATATGGCCCGGAGTCACCCCTGAAGTCCCGTTCTCGCCAGGGTAGGCGGATGGTTATGACACAGTTTATCGAACGAAATGCGGCTCAGAAACCGCCAGATAGTGTCCAGAGAGCCGATGATGTCTTGGCTGCTAGTGGGTCCTCTACGGCGATGCCTCAGCCTATGGATCACCCAGGCATATGGAACACACGCGTCCAGCCTGCGAAACCTTTCAAATTCCCCGCGCCACGCGAGAGCACAAGGTCTCCTTTCCGAGTTCCTGCGTTGCCCGCGTCTACGTCCCGCCCCGACAAGGGCAAAGGTAGAGCCAAAGTTCCTCCGATAACCGACAGCAACCACAGACGGCAGACATTCGGGGGCTACGCAGACATCCCCGACATCGATCTCGCGGCTGAGTTGCTGCGCTCGCAAAGTTCTCAAAGTTTAACCAGCCGCAGACCACGCCAGTCCCTCCCTGCGTACCTAACTTCCCCAGGTTCATACCTCGCCGCAAACGCATCTATATCTTCATCCGCGAATCTCTCGCTCTCAGGCCTAGTCTCCCCCTCTTCCATCCATCCGAGCGACCGCGATCTCTCAGCACTAGTCGGCTTCGAGGCGCTTATCAAAGGTATCTCCAAAAACCATGGATATACAGAGAACATTGTCCTCGAGGTGTATAATCGTGTCGAGAACTTGAAGGAGGCAGATGAGGTACTGCATAAGATGAAAATGGCTGCTGCTGATCGTGGTGAGATTGAGATCCGTAAGAAGCAGGAGAGTCGAGAGTGGGCCTGGGGTGGTGGCGATCGTACACGGAATGAGGATTGGTCGAGGGCGAGGGTGAAACGAAGAGAATCATTGGACTACGAGCCTGCTTCGGTAGATGGGGAGGGCTCTGAATATGAGCCCCCGTCAACGTCGCGGGCGGCTCGCTACAAACGCATGTCGATACCGGCATATATATCATCACCACCCGAGCAAGAAGATGGAGATGAAGCGGAGGTTGAAAGCATGGTCGACATTGCTGGCGATGGTATGCCTGGGCAATCTTGGATAGAATCTACACCAGCTGCGTCTGCTCCGGCCCCAGCACCCGTCATTTCGGCGGAAGCCGAGGAAAGCGCCGTACCACCAACATGGAGCGAAGAAGAAGATAGGATGGCGCGTTCTGGGAGCGAGGAAGCGTTGAAGAAGCTAGAGGAGAGAGTGGGAAAGGGTTCTCTCCGCCGGCGAATCGTCCGGCTGTTACAGTGACTTACTTTTGGAGCGAGGTTATTTGTATATCTCACTAAAGCCCAGATCCTGTCCTCGATCGGGTGGGTGTTATTTTCGTCAAGCTCCTCGCTGTGTGATGAAGAAGGAATCACTGATTTTGATTTGATCAACAGCGGTGAGTACTGAGGATTTGCGAGATCAACCCCAAACACGCGTCTACACGGTACCTGAAGTAAACAAGCAACAAAAACAAGATAAAGAATCTTATTCGTAAGTTATATGGCGACCCAAGGTGAAGCAACAACACCAGCCGTCCCTCTATCTCCTTTCCCAGCCCATCCGACCTATTCTCTGCGTATGACACTCCAGAGAGGCTGGTGAGGTACGTCCTACAACTCTATGCTCTGACGCCGAATCTTTCGCGATATAGACTTGCCCAAATATCATCCCATGCCATAGCCTGATGTATCCCAGCGCCGTGATTTCGCAAGTTCTCTCTCTCGCCACTGGGTTTCAAAATAGACAAAGGTTACCACGATATCATCTAGGATAGGAGCGCCCTCCGGCGGAACAAACAGCGACGCCGTGTGGACCTTGCGTGGGGAGAATATCGAGGTGCGCGAGGAGCTGGAAACGAAAGTGGCGACATAGGCTTGCGACTTTGGGACCTTGAGGGGGACCAGCTAATAGTCATCATTAATGAGTATGGGGATGAAGCGGGTGAAAGAATACTCACATGTGACCGAGAGTCTCGGATCTGCCATTCGTAATGTTGTCCGTCGCTCGCTCGAAACATCTCTGGTCTAACGGAACATATAAGGGACATCCCGAGCTGCCCTAACTGAAAAATGTATACTTACGAGGTATATAGCCCCGTCTTCGTCATTTCCACAGACCGAGTGCCGACGACAACAGACGGTCGATCGTCAGCGTTTGCAGGCCATTCAACAACTCCTACTTGCATGCAGTCGCCCCCCGCACTCCTGCGGGTGATAGTTGTAGACCGTTTACTGCCTAAAGAAGGCCTATGGTGGGATATGGTGTCGACTGTGTAGAGAGTCTTTCCCTCTGGAGTAACGAAATTGGTGCGAAGGGGATCGTTCTTCGACAACGTGAGCTTGAGTGTCATATTCGACAGCGACAGTTCTGCGGCCACAAAGAACAACCCGGATATCCAAGAAGTCAGGACACGCGGTTTCACCCCGGCAGTCACTAGGAGCTCCTTCAAAGAACCGAACTTCAATCCACAGCGATATACAGTCGGACACGGAAAGACTCACATCACCCGATCCTCGTGGTACTAGCTAAAGGAGCTAGCGCTCATTGTCTGCAACTGCTGCGGGATTTGGCCGCGAGGCGCTGAAGCCGTCATGCCCGCTTGTACCGACACTTGTGAATCAAACCCCATGGCACAAGATGCTCGAAAAACCTTAATTATTTCAATTATTAACCCACATAACCATATTCGCTGAGTTTCAGGATTCTTTAGAAGCCAACTTAAGAACGAGGTCTAAAGGCATATCTCGATCTCTTCTTCGACCGCGATCATCTCGATGAATAGCAGCAGCCCGAATCCTCAACAAAATGCAGCTCTTCATGGTAGCAAGTCTGTGACCACCGAATTACCACCCAAATATCCTCCGTTTCCGACGGTGCCTGAAGGCGCTGTCATTATTCCTTTCAAGGACTTCGCTCCATCAGGTTACAGGCGCATAGCGTCTGCGTCAGGAGATGGCAGTGAAATTGAAGTCGATGGCTACGGAATACCGACGGTCAAAGTTGTATCTGAAGAAGAAGCTCGCCAGAGGTCAAAGGACCGGAAAAGAAGACGAAATGCTGGTCAAAGTACGGATGCAAACGGGAGAATCGTCCCTTGGTGGGAGGAATGGGAGGAAGGCGAAAGCACGCGAACTTCGAGCTATCCATCTAAGCTGTGCGTATTTCTGCGTCATCTCCTTTGGCGAGGCGGTCCTCACGAGTCGACGCTGCACAGCAACACAAGCTATGTTGATCGTGTGCATCAAGCCGCCGATGATTTTAGAGTAGGACGTACGTGGCCGCCGATTTCTTCTGGAGTCAGGACTATTTGGGATCAGGTGAGCCATGGGCCTTAGTTAATGATCGATCGATTTATCGGTCAAAATCAAGTTTCGCATATACATCGGCCTTCTTGCAACACTGCCGATTTATCGCAAGGCTAAAAGCGGGAGCAAACGTGGGGTCGACATCTCTTACGACGTAACGGCTGATGCTTCTTCTGACGACGATGTTGCTCCGAAAGCGAGCCTTACGACCTCTAACATTGTCCAGGATCCCTTGGAACAAATTGCGCATCCTGGCAAGCAATTGGAGCCTGATGACGAAAAGTCCGATTTTAGAGTAAGCTTGCTCAAAGCGTTTATAGACGATATGGAAAAATCGATTCAAATCTTCTTATCGTCCTACATGAGGGATAAAGGACTGGTATGGTTCGGATAATTTCCCTGCATTTAGCACTCGACACATCACTCATATGTGCGAGTAGGTCCGAGCGGAATCTCTTCATCGCACCCACTGTTCTTCATTTCTTCCTCCGATTCATGCTCCGAAACGACGTTTTTGAAGGCTCACCTCCCCACATTGATAATCTACGTCGAGCTATCGCAATAACGGAACTTGCGAAGACGGAGCTCCCGTTAACAGCCCAAATAGGACAGCTACTTCCTGACAAGCTCGGCGCGGCTTGCAAGGAGTGCTGGGGAACACAGGGCAATCTCAGCGTCCAAATTTCCGTGTCTGCTCCAATTGCTGTTGACGCAGTTACTGAAGGAGAGGGGAAGCCTCGTGTTAACGATGAATCGATAAGCTTTGAGGAAGAGCTCAAAGCCGAAGGTGGCGTCGAAGTCATTTCGTCGGACGTCGTTCTGGATTCAGTGACCGCAAAGCAAGTGCTCGAAGACAACATTGGCGAAAATGCAGAAATTCATGCAGATGGGTGGTCCTTCGACGAACAAGACCGGATTCCAGGTGATCCGTGGACGGCCGCAGTGACTATGGAAGAATATTCGACTTCATCGTGGACCGCTGCTGCGGTACATACGCTTATAGAGCTCATGGGCCCTACACTTCTTCCGCTGACACACGCCACTGGCGTGACTGAGTACTCGACTCGGCGTATCAGAGAAGTCATTCCCGCTTCCGTAGATCCCGTGGCATCCACTGGCGAATTAACCGCAGTAGAGAAGGAGCTCCACACTCGTTTTGCTTGCGTCGTGATGGAGCCGTGGCTCCGCAGCCCAGACGAAGAAGGCTTGGACATCACGAAGCCTGTCATCACAGTTTCAGGGGAGCACATCGCCCTGGAAGAGCAAGACGTTCAAGCCGCAGATTCAAAAGGTCGTCCTGTCTTTAACCCCTATGCCGACGACATCAACCTTCTCATTGACCCTTCTATCACGGAACATTTGACCCCAGGTATGGGGCTGTGCGGTAGTTGGGTCCAGATCGTACGACAACAAGCATGGAACGCGGAGACACGCGATCACGTAGAGAAGAGTGTTGAGGCCTGCGGCGTAGCTGAGAGCTACTGGTATATGGAAGCTTTGATCTCCATCTTCCCAAGCTTCTACATGGAACTGGAAAGGATAGAGCCGTCGGAAGCCGGGGTCTCTGAGGACTCTTGAGGTTGATCCAAGTCCGCGGTAATCTTCCAACTTCCTCGTGCTAGTATTTTGAAGTCTCCCTCCCGTTCGCTTCCTCGTGTTGTCTTGTTCTCTTTTTCCTACTCCTGCTGACATCGTCATCACATCTACCAGCATCACATCCACCCACCTTCTTGATTTCTTGACTACATACAGATCGAACAATGTCAAAATTGTATTTAGCCTGACGCTATATCGGCTCACCTTCCCGCAATATTCACGACTGACCCATAGATAATGAGGCGATGTAGTCCTCTAGCAGTGCATCTTAGACTCACTGATTTAGTGCTCCTTCCGCGGCTTGGTATTGATGTCCCCACCTCAAAAGGTCTGTGATCTGTAGACTCGGTCAACCGGCCTCACCTTACCGAGCGCAATAAGGGGCCACGACTAGTTCGACGGTCGTTGTAGCCCACCTGACGCGGTTCACACATCAGCTCTGTGTGGCTATACGAGGCATGGTAGCCTCACCGCGGATTGTCCAACAAAATTCGAGGCAACTCTTCTATGGATTTGTTCTAGTATCGAAATGAAACGGATGGTACAGTTGCTCTCAGACCGATCCAATGGGATTTGCCCCTTCGCACGGCATGTCTTTTACCGTGTGCTTCCGCAGTGACTCGAGGCGCGAGAAGATCTTGAAGCACCTGGAGCAGCGCACACGACTCGCTTGCATATGATGGCCTACAATGTGCCGGGAGAGACTATCGCCTCTAATCTGCTTCTGCATCTTACAACCGTGCCAGAAGCAAAGCACCCGAGCATGGTATCCCCTGACGCCGTGGTAATCGCGAAGGTGCTGTGTAACTTCAGCTCTAGTGGTGCCAACGGACTTGTAACAAGGTGACGTATTGCAGTCGTATTGACACTGGTATGCGATGATTGTCCCCGCAGGTCCCAACGGGCTTGGGTGGGAGTAGGCAGCAATGGGATATGGGTCGGCCCCATAGGATGAGCTGTGGGAGGCGAGTAGGTCGAACTGGTCGCTGCTGCTAAGGGTCTGGGAAGCCTGCAAGTTATTGGCAAGCTGAATTGCATCGACCGCGGCGGAGGCGGAACGCATCCTACATGCTTCGCACCCTAGCGAAGAATGGCACGCACTGCTCATCCCAGCGTATCTGTGGATTGCGACTATGAGAACTCTGACACGTATAACAACAGCAGTGCGATACTCACGATGGGGCGATGGAGGTCCACCGCATCGGAACTAGGTTTGCTGAACTCGAAATGGGGCTTTTGGTAGGACTGTATACAGTCTGCTCGTGAAGTTCTGCACTGTGTTTAATATCACGGTAAGCCAAAATGTTAGTCGTATGAATTGACATACTTACAAAGACTCTGCATTGCCTTCGGAAGGTTCGCGTGTGGACGCTTTATGTGCAAGGTCGGTGTGCGAACCCGGATAGCAATTGCGCACTTGATCGTGATGACTGGTAGGCATATGATGAGAGTGACTTTAACAAGCTCCGTGACGACAAAAAATACCTATAAAACCGGGGCTGAAGGTAGCAGTCCGTCGAAACCCATTGGAATGACCGCTCGAAGGTATAGTCGCCCACCGTATCTGTATAGGTGGGTGCAACTGTAGCAGAGAACATCGACACGCACAGTCCGATGGGTTGAAACTGGAAGATGAATGACTCGGAGATGGAGGAGTGTTTTTATACATAACCTCGCGGATACAGGAAAAATATCTCGGAGGTCCGGCCCCTCGTCATACACGGGATCTTGACCTACGTCCGACTGTTTGGCTGTTGCTTGGGGGTGATTGCCGAGAAGTCAGATCACTGATTCAGGACTGCGGCTGAGTACTGTGGCCATGATATTGTCGGCCAGGCCTGGGAAGATTGTTACAGACCGGGAAGTTGCGAGCTTCGCAAGGGTACTTCGCAGCCTGGTCGGCCAGGACCGAAGGGATCCTCGTGGTATTGTCACTCTCCAAGTCAGGGGCCAGGTCTCCTGCTTAGCCAACACCTTTGGGGACGGGACATAGACCACTGGATAGTTCGCCCTGAGCACGAACTTCTTCATTCCCCTTTGCCTCGGATGGCACCTATTGTTCGCGACCTGGTGGGAAAATCTCAGTGATAGACTGGATACAAGAGCATACGAATCCATACAAAACATACATACGACGTCAGCTGCCAGTCATACTCGTGGGCTGTGCGCCACCGGGCAATCAACGTGGATTCCTTTTAACAAACATCAAAATAAAAAAACGCCGGCGAGCCTAAGGCGCGTCGGGTAGCGGTCGGGCGCTTTGCAAAGATAATCCACCGTCACATTAACCTGGCCCATGGAGATTCCCGCCCCCCTGTCACTCTCTATATTGGAGGCCGGCAAGTTGGACACAGTTCGCCCTTGGGCGTTTGGTGGGGAGATCCACCCCACCCGGCCAGTCCCGAAGGGATCCCGATATCTTCTCGCGCTCCAAGCTTAGAGACCGGCGAGTTGATCATCTTGCAAAGGGCACTCTACCGGTAACCGATGGGTCCGGCTCCTTCACAAACTTATAGCATCGCCCGTCCAGACTGCCCCACGCCCGCGGCCACAGGACATATAAGGGCGATATTCGACGTGTACGCTCGGACCAGGTCCAGAGGCAGCTCGTGTGTGCGTGTATCGAGACTCAGGTGTCACTCTCGCCGTTCGACGTCCCCTGATCAACTATGGATGAGCAGCGACCAACGATCAGAAGGACCTCTAACACCTCAGCATAACGACATAGACAACACACCGTGCATGATCGTCGTATTTACACCGCTCAACTTTCCCCACTAAGATCCTGTCGTTCAACCTAACTTACTTGAAATCACCAAACTCCCAGCTATAACAGTCCATGCAGTCCTTCTCCTCGATGAACGGCGGCACCGGTCTCTTCGTCCTCGGGCCATCTCTACTCGTCCCGTTCCACCCGTCGTCCCAATCCCAGTCCACCGATAGGAGTTCCTCGATGACGGGCTTTATACTGTGTTTCCGGACGCTAACAGACCACCCGAGCTTCGAAACACTATCATACCGCGCGACTTTGCCAAGATGACATCTACAGACATGTACGCTCATGAATAGACGACAAGAACATAAGACGCACACACCTCGTTTCCATAGCGTACCCACCGATCGCACATGCGGAAGTGACACCATTACAGACGCCCATGGCTATCGGATCAGCCGTGTTGTACACGTGAAAGATGGGTTGGGCAGAAGGCTTCGAGCACCGATATCAATAGGTTGGTCGTAATGAAACAAGAAGTAGACGTACGGGCGAAGGAAGATGCAGCCGCGACGCTGCAAGTTTCTCGGCAGGAGCTTCAAATGCTACGGCAGGCGCACCAAACGTCGCCCCCAGCAGCGAAGCTAACGAGCCTCCTAACGAATGTCCTGTGTGGCATGAAAGTAGTAAGCTCCAGTTTTCTGCCGACGAAATCAAGCAGTAAACAGACCGATTACCCAAATATTCGCGTGGGGGTACATGTAAGTAACATTGTTATAAAGATTCTGCATTAGCGTACCATGCATCAGCAAGCAGATGATAAGTCAGGACCTAGGGGCTGAGCATCGTACCGTTCCAATATTATAAAACAAACTATCCTTGACGAGGGATTTCTCTAAGCACGTCTGGTCGCACTTGTACCCGCCAGAAAAACAATCGCACACGGGCGACCAAGTCGGCCCAACACGTGCGCAGCAGCACGAAAAAAGTAAATTGTCGTTGAATTTATCTTTGGTCACAGTGGGGCCGCCACCACCTACAAGCCAGGAAAGCGTCGTCCCTTTGATGGTGAGCACGACGGTGGAGTTGTCGTCTGCGACGAAAATGTGCCCGCGGAAGCCATCAGCGTCATATTCCCAGCCGAATGGGTACGACTGGTAACATCAAGTTGATATCAACCGAAATGCAGCACGTTAACATAAAATAAAAAGGACACTGATACGAACTCGATTCCACCCATGCAGGTCGTACCACCCGCTACTGACACGCTCGTAGTATGCATTATTCGTCATCTTGGCCAAGGTGAGCAACGTCTCGCGATCATCGACATTTGGGCCGTGTACGTCGGCGGTGTGCCAGTGCACTTTTTCGCTCTGCTCGTGCTGCATAGAGCGGAATCGGGCACTGTGGAAAGCGAATTGGGATTGAGGCCTGTGGGATTGGAGAGCCACCGTGGAGATCCCATTGTATGCGGCAGGGTCTCTCGCGTTGGGCGAGGCTGTGAACTCAAACGCAGAAGAGTCCAACGGTCCAAAGTCTGAGAATATGACCTGCGAGGAATTGACCACTGCGTGTTGGTGACGCAAATGGAAGGTCAACCGAGGTGAGCTGGAGAGTAGAACTGGGTGCAGAGATGAGCTGGAGCTCGTACTCTCATCTCTCCACAAAAAAGATCCCAGAAAAACGCGTAGAGCAAACGGTAGCAGGCCCAGCATCAGGTCTGGCAAATGACTCCGAGTCGAAGCGGACACAGTGACAACAACATAGAACGGGAGCTGTCGTGTCCTATTTGGGAAGCGCTCTGAACCTGAATTTGGTCGGTCGTGAGCTTTTTATCTAATCGGTCATGGTGCGCACACCGCATCTACGACTCAGACTAACATTGATTATCGGGCGGGTCTCCCTGGCACGGCGAGCCACTCGAAGAGCCCAATGAGTGCAAGCTGGCTGCCGACGATGAGACCAAGTAGAGGGATCTCAGATCCTATACGCCCTCCAGTAAAACCTTGCTATCATCGCTTGTGGCGACATTTTTGCGACCGGATCCTGCCACACCAGCTTAAACAGAAATGCAACGAGAATGTTCCAGTCAAGCGGACTGGATCATGTGGATGGGAATTTGCTTGTCCGTCGCTCAGACTGTGCTCAATCTCGCATGAACTTTCGGAAAGGCCGCACCAGTGATTACAGATGGTTCAAGCAAATACGGTCGCTGTTCGTGTTCAAGGTTGACTGCGACCTTCCGTGGAAAGACATAGTCGGGCATCACCATGCGGTCGCAGCTCAAGGCCTCAATAAATATGGACCCACGCCTCCGATTGTTCGCCTGTTTTCTCTACGTTCGCCATCAAATACATTGAGTATAACAACACTTCGCCTTGGTCCTGACGCTTCGACTGCATTGCCTCTCCAGCTTCTCCACGGGGAAGCTCCTAAATGCATGCGCGGGACGAGGAATGCCCTGGAATGCCTCACAGCTCAACAAGCGCTCGTCACAAGATAACTTGATATTGAAAGGAATGACCCTTAAACTTCAGGCGCGCCGATTCCTTCCACGATATCAACTCCGAGCCACGCTACCTTTCGGCCGCACCTCCCGGCCGACGGGTTAAAGCAATCCATGCAAATTCGGTTGCAGTGGTGAGTGGTCCACTGGTCCAGGTGCCGTCCCGAGTGTGCCTCCGAGGGTGAAGAGAACGGTCTCTGCCTGACCATTACCAGTGGACCTCAAGTGTCTGCCAAAGGCATAGGATCGTTCCAGTGTGTCTCATATCCGGTGGTGGCCAGCTGAGCCCGTAGGATATCCCGAATACATAGATTATGAAGGCTGAGCTGCGGTTTGCAATAACAGGTAAACCTAAAAGTAAAGTTTTTACCTTGACAAAACAAAGGCCTTGTGTCGCGCTCGAGCCTGCTCGAGCTAGGAGGCAAAGGCATTCATTGATTCGGTCGGCAAGTTCAGGTTTTGCCCTTGGGTAGGTACTCTACCCTTTTATACGATCCGCGTACCCAATAAGTTGCGGAGTCGTGTACAATGCGTGTAAGTTGAGGTGTACACGGCTGGCGCCAATCAAGCTAGTTTCTGGCGTCAAAGTTTTCATCTGCTTGCCCTAAAGAAGCAGCACACTTGCATGGACCAGTCTCGGTTTGCTGTACTTTATACCTTCACTCCCTTCTCTTGTTCGCCCCAAGTCCTTATTGAAGCATTAATTTGCTTCTTTCCTCCATCCTCGAGCTCTTCTTCCCCCTTCCCAGCCCCCAAATGGCTTCCCAGTTCTCCCAGCAATACGCCTGTCAGTACATCAACTACAAATTCTCAAATCATCCCGAATACTTTTCTAATCTAATCCGTTCAATCCAGACCGCGCACAAAAAAGCCTTGGTCTCGTCGGAGGAACTCCCGATTACATTCCCGTAG
The DNA here is from genome assembly GCA_021014945.1 of Leucogyrophana mollusca. Lineage (NCBI taxonomy): Eukaryota > Fungi > Basidiomycota > Agaricomycetes > Boletales > Leucogyrophana > Leucogyrophana mollusca. Next base: position 65,133 of record MU266419.1, on the reverse strand, counting down.
ACGGATTTCAAGGTCCAGATGTCCCAGCTCGCACTTATCACTACAGTGCAGATGGCCGTCTTTTCGCCTATGCACTGCCCTCGGTGTGCGTGACCATAATTCCTCGTGTGATGCGTGCGATCTAATCGTGATTACAGCGTACGGGTATATCTTGCAGAGGGTGCACAGCTCCTGCAGGAGTTGGTCATCCCTAATATTATCGAGCTCAAATTCTCGCCGCGGGGAACGTACATTTCAACATGGGAGCGACCTGGTGCGTAATTTTGACATGAATCAACGATCGATGGATTATTTATCTTTGCCTTATTTCCACCATCTCCAGTGAAACTGGAAGACGGAGCGCAGCACAAGAACCTCCGTGTCTTCTCCGTGTCTACCGGAGAAGAGCTCATCTCCTTCTCTCAAAAGTCGCAGGAAGGCTGGGACCTCCAATATACCATTTCGGAATCACACGCTGTCCGACTGGTCTCCCAAGAGGTGCAGGTCTTCCGCCCTGCGGAGTGGTCTAAGGGCATCGTCGACAAACTTAGAGTGGAGGGCGCGTCTATGGTGTCACTTAGTCCTGGCCTCAACCCTTCCTTGGCGGTGTTTGTTGCGGAGAAAAAGGTGTGTCGGACCCAGCCTTACATGGGAGACTACTTGTTAATCTCTCGATCTTATCCATAGGGTGCACCAGCAAGCGTGAAGATCTACGGATTGCTGACCCTCAACAGCGCGCCCACGTGCCAGAAAAACTTCTACAAAGCTGATCGTGCCCAGATCAAGTGGAACAATCTCGGCACCCAAGTCTTAGTGCTGACACAAACGGAAGTGGACAACTCGAACATGAGCTACTATGGCGAGACGGGGATGTACCTGATGAGTGCTGCGGGGAACTTTGATTGTCGCGTGACATTGGACAAGGAAGGCCCAATCCACGACGTTGCATGGAGTCCAAACTCGAAAGAGTTTGGTGTGGTTTATGGATGTACGTCTTTTTCCTTGTGGGCCTTCGTTCTGTCCAATTGACCCCTCTTCCAGATGTCCCCGCCAAAACCATGATCTTCGACCAGCGCGTACGCACGTTGCATGACTTCGGCGCCTCGCCCCACAACTTTATCTCCTTCAATCCCCAAGCCCGCCTCGTCGCCCTCGCAGGCTTCGGCAACCTTGCTGGCAAGATCGACATCTTCGACCGGCGCACGCTCCAAAAAGTCTGCGTCATCGACGCGCCCAACACCTCTTTCTGCGAGTGGTCTCCCTGCGGACGTTTCCTCCTCACTGCGACCCTCTCCCCGCGCCTCCGCGTCGACAATGGAATCAAGATCTGGCACTGCACCGGCCCGCTTCTCCACGTCCAGCTCACGGAGGAGCTTTACCAAGCATCGTGGCGTCCCACACCGGTCGACTCCGCCCCACAGTTCGCACAAACCATTCCCCCTGCGCCCGCCCCGAGTGAGAGCGTACGCAACGCAGCCCTCGCTGCCAAGCCCACTCCAACGAAGCCAGCGGGCGCGTACCGCCCGCCTGGTGCGCGTGGGCTTGCGACGCCGTCGATATTCAAGCGCGAGGATGAGGGCGGCGCAGCGCGTCTACCGACGAATGGTGCTGCGACGCCGCCTCGGGGGTACAGCCGCAGTCCTGTCCCCCCAGGGAGCGCTCCCCCCAATGGGGGCGGTGGGTACCAGAATGGGAACGGTGGTGGCGGTGGTGGCGGCGGCGGTGGGAGGAGACACGTGCCTGGCGCCCCGAAGGCACCGTCTCCCGCGCCGGATGCGCAGGACAAGGACAAGAAGTTTAGGAAGAAGAAGGAGAAGAAGAAGGGCGGGGATGCGAATGGGAATGGGGCTGTTACACCGCGTGGAGAAGATACCGCGTCGGCCCGTCCGTCTATCGAGATCCAAGTCAACGGTACGCAGACACCTGCGCAGGGCTCGGTGCCCCCTACTCCCGGCGCCGAGTCTTTGGACCCGATAGCGAAGAAGGTCCGGAATCTGAGTAAGAAGGTGCGGTTCTTCCATACTGTTTGTTGTCAGTGTTCAACTTTCGCTGACGTCACTGCAGCTCAAGGCAATCGATGAGCTGAAAGAGAAACAAAAGCGGGGTGAGCGGCTGGAGGCGACCCAGCTGAAGAAGATGGAGGGCGAGGCCGAGCTGCGGAAAGAGCTTTCCAGTCTCGGGATACCTGCGCCTTGATGATCTGTGCATGCACAATATCGAAGGACGCTGTCGCTTTTGCTGTTGTCATTGCTCACCGTCACGACTCACGAACATCGCTGCTATCGCATGCATACATATGTTACTGTAGATATTATGAGGTGTCTTTTTAGATGTATGGGATTTGTTCATGAGGATATGGGTAATATGCATCATATACACGATGGCACAGACAACCCGTCGCTGTCGTCAGTCTGAAAACTCCAAACCACCGAAGAAATATCTAATTTTCAATCGAACTAGTAATATTGGCCAGTTGAGAAAGAACTCGATACAGATGTATTCTGATTCTATGATATCGATATAGTGAAGTGCAGATATTCCAACATACACGTTGATACACCTCCGAACCAAAGAGAAGCAGAGAGTACATACAACCGCAACCCACCCCACCCATCAAGCAGGCCCATGGCGGAGGACGTGCCACAGTATCTTCGCTAAGATGCGGGGATGAAACATATCTATAGGTGGTGAAAGAGCCATCATGGTATGCCAGAATGCAGAACACGCCTCTCTGTCCTATTAGACGAGACGCGAGCAATGGGAGGTAAGTTGGCACTAATAGGGATATAAATAAGGTCGATCGCGCTTACCGTCTGAGATAGAGTCAAGATATTGCGCTGGAACCAGCGAAGCCAGGATCCATATGCAAGCGTTTCTCCGGGTATGGGGATGGTGGAGTCCCAACCGTAGTCTATAGACATGTGTTCAGCGCGAGTCTTGGGGAGCGAATGTGAAAGCTGACCGTAAACCCTCGTACTTTGCCTGACGGGAGGTTGTCGCTCTCCGTTAATACTTGTGTTCGAGGTAATATATTACTGAGGGAGGCTCACCAAATGGGACCAATCTTACTCCACTGCGTGGCGAAAAAGTCCTTCGCAAACGTGCTAGGCAGAGCAGACACATGAACGCCCGCTTTCGAAGAAGCAGCCACATCATGCAAGATGTTGTTCATGCTGATAACGCCCAGTGTGGCTTTCATAATGCCTTGACTGGAACACATCAAAATTTAGTATAATTGTTTGTGTTCGAGCTTGCGTATCTCACCCAAATACGGGATTGACGCGCATGACGCTATCTCCGATCGCGATGTAGTTGGAAGGAAGATTGGCTGCTTCGTGGAAACGCAGGCATGTTGAAGGTGCTAGATTTCACGGACGATGAGGGTCGGAAGAACGTCGAGTGTCAACGGTGGGTTACTCACGACAACGAGCGATGTGGCATTCGACGGTATCCTGAACTTCATCGAGCATGTCGAGCATCTGCATCCACCACTCCGGGATGGGTTTCGACAGGATCATAGACCGGCAAAACTCCTTGATCTCGGGCAGTGTTTTGGGCATCTCGTCGCTTGGGGACCATACACCACAGCAGAGAATCACTATTCGAAAGAATCCGGTTCAAAAAAGCGAGACAACCAACTCATTGCCTTAATACGCACATCGGTTATCCTCGATCCTAAGCCCAGTCACGCATTTCCTGTCCACCCTGGAGTCAGTGTACAACGCCAATAACACTCCCTCGCTGTCCCACTGGTTGATGGTGGGCAGCCGTCTGGCAAGCTCTGGGGTGAGGGTGAATATACAGGTGCTATATTGGATGTTCTGGTTGTATGCTACGCTGAGACGGTCCAAAGGTAGAGTACCCTTGTATGAATCCGCGAAACCATAGCCCTCACGCTGTAGCCACTTCAGTCCAGCCTCAGCCGGGCCCGTGCAGTCTACGAAACGAAAAATGTTATGCCACTGCGCACTAGTCACAGAATCAGGACAAGGTCGTACCTATAATCAGAACCGCCTCGAGCTCTACGGACGTGGAGCCAGTGCGTACAACAACCTTCTTCAACCGACTTGTGTCCTCGGGATCGGCGATGACGCCTGTGGCAGTTCCTACGACCCATTGGATATTAGGGTATGATTTCTGGTCGATTAACAGGCGTCTAATGAGTGTTTCTGTGCTTTGGCGGCTCCCGTAGAACGTCTTTGGGAAGTTATCGCCATATTCTTCATAAGGTGGGTGGGTGGGAAGCCCCCACATCGAGCCATGGAAGTCAGCGGGAAGAACACTAGAAATATATTTGTGTGAGAGCGTCGTATAGGTGGAACATGGAGCGCGCACTGGAGATCGGAAGCCTCGCACTCTTCTTTGAGGTTCGGAAATAGCTTCTTACAGACTGTATACGCAAATGGGAGGAGAGCTGGGTTGCAGCGTGTCAAGAGTCACAGACGCGGGGGTGATGGAAACTGCGTACATGTCAGCGAGTAGTACTGCATCACACGGGATCGGTGATGCGTTTGTTTCCATGCTTGGGGATTACGCCCATCCTCCGAAGCCAACCAAGCCTCCGGTTCGACGATGACGACCTTTTCAAAGTGATCGTGGCACACACGTGCAGTCAACAGCCCTCCAATGCTATGGGGAAAACAACGATAAACGTGATAGAGCACACATGATCGTGGAGGAGCGCACCTTCCCCCACAGACAACAGCAACGCCCTTGATTTTCTGACCCGCTGGGCGCGCTTGCCCTAGCCGAGGCAGATCTGCGAGACCAGTCGTCTTGAGGATGATCCTACGGCGCAACCAGCGACCAAGGTAGTAGGACCCGAAGTAAATGGCGGGAGCGCCGACAGCCAGCCAGCGAAAGAACGACATGCAAGGAAAGCGAAAAAGTCTCGAACTGGAGTTAGTGTTCCTCTGTTATATAAAATACAACATGATATTAGTCCGCTGATGGCACAGCGTGAATCATGATTAAACCCATATGCATCAACGGCAGTGACTTCCGAGGGCGTCAATCATATATTCCAAGCGAGAGCGGCGGTGCCTGGATCGAGTCGGCAGCAGATAAAAGGGAATAAGCAGCCTAACCTTCGTTTCAGACCTGCAGCCGAAACAGGAGCTGAGTTGGCTGGGTTTCACCCGCCCATCATGTCGGAGGTAGAGAATGTCGGAGATGGAGATCGCTGATTGAAAACGGTCGCACTGGAACAAACTCCCAGTAAGTTGCGGAGCGAATGCGGTACCCGGTGCGAAGTCAGAAAAGGTAGGTGACTCCGAGCTGTCGACGTCGAGAGTCAAAAGGAAGCAAAATTTCGGCAAGAAAAAATACCCGCCGGCCCTTCCCACCGCGTGATCGCGACGGCTTGCAGGGTTCGATTCCATACAATACTTACCCCAGTTACAGTCCCCGGCATATCAGAATGATAACAGTAACTGGTAAGTACGCACCGTAATGCTTCTTCACCTGACTGCCCGCCTTTTCGTGGCCCAGATTGCGTGAAGAATCCCGGGGCAAAAGGTCACCACATGTAGGCTTGGATTAAGTACAACGTGGATTAGTAGCGGGGCTAGGATGGTCGCGAAGACCAAGCCTGAGGGTTGCCCGACCACAGACGCGTGTGGCCCAAGCGACCTTTGTTTTACCCAGACCTTGTAGTCGTGAACGTAGAGCAAATCATAGTTTCACAACAAGTCGTTGTAAGCTACGTGACATCTCTGCTTGCGGTGTCAAAAACGGGAACACTGGTTGTGGTATCTACATGCTAGTGCCTTGTCTGGCATGACGGTGCGGCGCGGGTATGTGCTTGATACATACAATATAATAGCCGTTTCGTGTGCCTATTGAGCTGGGAACGGATTGGTCGAGACGCACTACTCCTCTTGGCATGAGGGTGCAGGTCACCCCGAAGGTTGAAGGCACATAGCAACATGACCAAATGTCATGATAGGTCGCGCCTGCAGGGACCCTGTAACGCCTCGCATCAATTAATGCACATGTCAATCCCTAACACCACACGCACCTCTCATCATGATTCCGAAGTTGGACACCCATGTTCCGTCTCGTCAGCCATGCATTGCTTGTAGTAAGAAACAAACGTGACGACGACTAGGTCGATAATATTTATTCCCGCGGGAAATATCTCTAGGAAAGCGCGCCTTGACCGCGAAACTATCCCCATCTTTGCGCGCCGATACCGCGCGAGAGGGATTAGGGTGTTACCGCTCACGAAAAGCTGGACATATCGATGGGTAGTTGGATCAGTACTATATGTACGGATGAAGTACACATACCACCGGTGAGCGGAACATGATCTGCCATGTATACGACTGGCTGTCAGGTCCATTAAAAGTCCAAGACCTTCACATGAAATGGCTTAATAAACACCGGGACGAGCTATAATCCCCTCACCGATCTTCCTCTCCCTGAGATACAATATTTGAGACCAGCGCAAAATCCAAACTGCATTCCGGATCAAGTATGCGCAACCTTATCCCGTTCACACCGTGGTAGTCGATCTGGCCAACGACTGTCGAGACACGACCGCTACTCTGCACAATACACTGATTCTCGAGCCGGCTTATTGTCGTGGCCCCTTCGAGCTGGTGCGTCGGAGTGGTGATCTGGTACATGACTATCCCGTCCGGGGTCATGAGGAGCGTCTGGGTGGGATCGTTGTGGCGGAGACATAATTCCATTTGACGAGTGTTTGAAGGTTAGTGTGGGGAAAGGACATGTCGGAGACTGATTGGGGGCAGAGGTTTATAACGAAATGGAGACGTTTTCCCCGGGCAAGCTGTGAGATTTGGGCTGGGGCTAGACCGCGGTCTCTATCAATCTCGTGCTTTGGCGAGGCGCCGGTAGCATCAGGGTTTTCGCCGCAATCTTCGCAGGACTGACTCCACTCGAGGCCGACCGCCCTGGGTTTGGAACTATGGGTTTGGGGAAAGACATTATTGTGGGGAATGGATCGAGATGGTATACTGCAGCGACGAAGCGCTGACGCTAGCGCGGGCGGGTACCATGGCCAGGAAACAAAGACAAAGCTGACAAAGCAACAAACGTTTTGGGCGATGTGGCGTTTGGTGACAGCAGCTCAACGGTCTGCCTTTTACCACATCGTAGCCCTACTTGAATCCATCTTATCCTTGATGCTGTCGCGAATTTATCACTGATGCTCAATATATTACCGCTTGCGCTGCGCTTTCTGCTTGGCTCATATCTATGGCAAGATGAACCACAGCAGTCTTTTCCTCTGAGACCCCCTCTGCCACTATCCAACACATTCCGGCTTCGACACCAGCATGCAGTCTTCAATTTCACCCGAATAATCTTTTCAGACATCGCACCGACCTCACTCGCAGCGGAGACTTACCGAGTCAACTCAGCGAACGTGCAGTCGCACAGACCGTCGTCGCAGCCTGGATTCCACAGCGCCCGATTCCGCTCTATGCGATACGACCAGAGCGAGAAGGTGTTCTGGGACGACGTCGACGTAGCGGGACCGGACGTTCAGGACCGACAGACGCTCCTCACGCTCGCAAAGATGACCAATAACGCCTATTTCGAGCCGGGAGAAATTGGATGGTATGACCAGTCTGGGTGGAATACAGTCAGTGTCCGGTTTTGTTATCAACGGGCAGTCTTAAGCTGATGAGTACAGTCGTATCCTTTTGGTTGGGAACCCGAATCCGATGGGTTTCGCGGTCACGTTTTTGTATCAGACGACAATTCGACAGTCATCCTGTCTATAAAGGGCACCTCTGCAGGGTGGCTCGCAGGTGGCGGGGGACCGACGGTGAGGAAGGACAAGCTCAATGATAACCTCCTCTTCTCGTGCTGCTGTGCGCGCGTCGGCCCCACATGGTCTTCGGTTTGTGATTGCCACTCTGGGGGATACAAGTGCGATCAGACGTGCTTGGAACGCTCGCTCGTTGAGGAGAGCTTGTTTTATTCAATTGGGACGGTACGTAATTTTGCCATTCTATTATGGACAATGTGGAGCGTCTAACTTGGGCTCAGAATCTCTATAACAATGTGACCTATATGTACCCAGATGCTAACATTTGGATAGTTGGTTCGTCGACCCGATGGCAGTGGTATAGAAAAGGATGTGATAACTAACTGTTACTGCTTTTCGCACAGGGCATTCGTTGGGGGGTGCGTTGTCGTCGCTTCTGGGTGTTACGTTCGGTGCACCAGTCGTCGCTTTCGAAGCTCCAGGCGAGAAGCTCGCCGCATCACGATTGCACTTGCCTTCTCCCGTAAGTTCCCTCCCATCGATTCAATTCGAAGCGTCCTTGTTTGTCCCAACAAACATTGCCCTGCCTAGCCATCAACGCAACACATCACCCATATATACCACACTGCAGACCCTATCGCGATGGGTACGTGCAACGGCGTCACGTCGACGTGCGCGATTGGCGGGTACGCCATGGAGTCGAGGTATGTGTTTTCGCCTTCTGTGTAATGTTGCCTACACCCACGGGGACGATGAAATTTGTTCCACCTACAGATGCCACCTTGGAAAAGTTGCTCGATACGACACGGTGTCGAAGCTGCAGTGGTCCGTTGACGTGCGCACACACCCCATCAAGGTCATCATCGAGAAACTTCTCGCAGAGGACTGGAACTGGGAGCCTGCCAACGATACAGGCAGTCTATGGGGTTGGGGTGGAGGCAAGGGTAAGGGCGCAGTAAATGGGACGGGGAGAGCCGTGCCGATGTTGGTCGAGGAAGAGGATTGTATGGTGCGTTTTCGTCCTTCTAATGTTGACCTTCCACGTGATCTGACTAAACGCTGCCAGGATTGTTTTAATTGGGAGTTTGGAGACTTTAAACAAGGGCCGAAATAGAGTGCTTTGCTGAACAGGTCGTAGATGATATCAATATTGCGATGGTATATAATGGCATAATTTAAATCGACCATCACTGGATAGGAGGCTCACCCTACTTACCTTCCGACCCGTGATCCAGGCAGGCCGCCCTGGTTGCACCGCGAAGGACTAAAGCTCGCATCAATGTCACTTGGAGGGATGTTATTTGGTAAGGGCTGTACCTTATTTCGGAAACGAGAGTCAACTCGTGTTCACCAGGATTCTCTGTGGGGTGGATTGTGCGGTGTGCATATCATCTTCCCCGAATACAGTCCTTTTCCTTCATAGTCTGAGTCCTTGTATTCAGAGTCTCCTACAGGCGTAACCGCCGTCAACCACTTGAAGTGAGAATCTTGGGCCCGGAACCATTTTGGTCTCTTGTCGACATACGAGGTCCCCTGTAATGATTAGATATTCTCAGAAGGTTCTCATCACGCTCCACAGCCCACGCCTTCATGCCTTCATGTGCGACTCCTTGTGACTTGGCCGGAATTACCCGGACGAATTGCTCCAGCTTCGCAACGGAGATGTTTTCGCAATTGGAGAGGTGCAATGTGTGGGTTTTGCTCCTCCAATGCGGCGGGCCCGGCGTGTCGGTCGTGGGGATCCGGATAGTTGGCAACGGTCAGCTCAGAGCCGCGCCAGGCCTGGGACAAAGAGCATAGGTCGAGCTGATATCGTGAGGAGGGATAGTGCCACCGGTTCCTGCATCGGAACATTTGCACCCCACGTCACATCGTTCTATGATGATGAGTGGTGATTGAAGTTCATGCACATGCCGTGTAGCACACGTCTGGGACTTCCCCATGCCCCCACACGTAGATGGAAAGTTGAAGCGGGATGACTTCGATATGTCAAATCGTCCGTTTGACGCGTTTTTATTGGGGATTGGCATCGCCACACAAACGGCGAACGCCGAGAATGCGTCTCTGATCGTCTCCATCCTCTCGTCGATCGTCAGACTTGGTTCACCGTGGATGCAAGCGGTGTATGGGCTGAGCCGTTTCAGCTTGCAAGCTGAAATGTAGGACGGTCGTAACTCATACCAGAACTCCAGCCAATACGGGCCCATCCACCTCGCCGAGCGCGAACTTGGTGCTCTGGCGCTAGAAACTCAAGTTAAACTACGGAATGCGACACACTTGTTCCATCGATGTCTCTGCCCGAAAGGACTCGATCACGATATAGAACTCCACAGGACAATTTTAAGCTGCGAAAATTTGCTATGGCTCCTGTATCAGGGTCCTTGCGCGTATTCACGACCTTGCCTCTGCGCGACAACGAGGTGTTGCCGAAGGTAACTCCAATCACCCGCCCATCACGCTTTATGCCGCGATCCACCAGGCAGGCTTCTTATCATCCAAATATATTCTCGGAGGTCCAAGCGACGGTGGCGCGCTCGCTCTTTGAAGTCGTGGCACCACCTTGTCTGTCTCAAACTGTGCTGTGTATATACTATATCTGGACGGCCCGCTTTGCTCCTCCGAAACCATTGTCACGAAGTCTCGCGTCCATCAATTTCCATTGTGCCCTCTTTGCTTTGGCGGACATGGCGCTTTTCCTGTGGACCCGACGCTTTGCGCTTTGGCAGAACCACACTCCACCCACTCGATGCTTTGTGGACCACTTTCGTGGACAGTATGTTATAAAACCTGGCTCTCGTCGTCGGATGGCCGCATCAAACGAACAGTCCCAACATCTCCTACCTGACCTCATCCGCAAAGTCTTTTCATTCGCCTCGTCGCATCTATCCCTGAAACCTTTAAGCCATGGCTCAGTATGTCGACCCACAGCAACTAATGCGCAACCCTGTCGGCCCGGGGACCACGACTGTGAGTTTTCTCCCCCCTCAACACTCCCAATCAAATTCATTGACCGCTTGTATTTTCCCCTAGCATTACTCACGGATGACTAACCCGCCGCGCCATCCATCGGCCATGCATGCGGATATGCCACCGTACTTCCATCTTCCCGACGGAAAGAGGCTCGCGCGACTCCCCCGTGGGGTGTTATTCACGCCGTCACAGGAGAGCATACCTGCCATCACATTCAGCACTAACGGCTTTCCCGGCGCGCGCGTTAAGGATATCCTTAAGGACACCGTCCTCGTCGACGCACCCAACGACCGCGTTTTCGAGCAGCATGGCTGGCGCACGACGAACGTCGCGCTTGAGGTGAGCTCTCCAGCAACAAACGTACTGGCTTTTTCGCGCTAACTCGGGATGCAACAGTGGCCTGGGTATGATCCCCGCGCTGCCAACGACCCAGGACACATGAGGCTATGTACGGTGTACGCTGGTGCGCCTATCACGCGCAACCGCCTTGCCGGCGAGGTCTGCAGCTTGCTTTGGAACTACAACGCTAAAGTCGCTGTAAGTCATGGACTTCTCTTATCCACGCCTACGCATGCTTATAGATACTCTCCAGGGCAAAGTTCCGGTTACCCGTGGCTTTGAGCGGTGGGCCCTGGATCCGAACGCGGTCCACGTGAGCGACATCTGGCTTCTGTCGCTGCATTACTACAGGAACGTTTGGATCCCCGAGTTTTACGTCAAGGATTAAAGAGCCGGCTTTTGGCATTTCGAACTATCAGCATTACCTCGCATTTGATACCCTTGCACTTTCATCGCACACCATTATCGCACACCATTATCGCACACTCATTGCATTTATCATCTTCATCTTATAGTTTTAGATCATCGGTATTCGCACCACATAGCATCGCTCATTCCTTTCATATCTTCATCGCATTCATGTTTATACACTTGCGAACAATTAAAATTGCATTGGTTCCACCGACGGTGTTGCCGCATCTTGCAGGTTTAAATCTGGTTGCATGGATGCAATTACTACTGCTAACGAAACAAGATAGGAGCGAAAAAGAGGGAGGAAAATCAATATTCTGGCAAACCAAATTGCAGGATGCCCATGGAGCCACTTTGTACTGGTGTCAAAACGTGGGGTTCAAGATAAGACGGTAGAACGGGTGTGAACATCGTGTCGGCAGACCACGGCAGGTCATACAGGAAGGCAGTCTCAGGGGCGGAGGGGAATAAGGGATGAGGCGCAAACGTCGAGTGCTCATGATACATGGCATAAATCACCTCCCATTTGATAGTGCTGACAACATCGTCGATGGACGGGCGTCGGTGCTGTGGTGCCCAACACTGCTGGATAAGGTGCCAGTGCCGGTCGCAAATCTCGGGCTCGCGGGGCCGCTTGGGTGTTATCCCTTTTGCAATCGACACGAGCACCGCGGCATCTTTCTTGATGTGAGCATAGGGGACGGTGCCTGTGAGTACCTGTGTGGGCATATTGAGCTTAGGGGACTGTGTACTTGGCGTCTGGGGACGTATAGAGCTCTGACCTGCAGCATGACGCTTCCAAATGAGTAGATGTCGCTCGACGTAGTGGGAAGGCTCGGCGGAGATCCGCCCTCGTTTTCGTCAAGCACTTCGAACAGCTCCGGCGCGGCCCATCGTACTGCTCCTTTGATAGAGGATGTGTAGTATGACGTGCCCTGGAACTCCATTATGACAGTCGAGAGACCAAAGTCGGCGAGACAGGCGTTGCCTTTAGCATCAATTAATATGTTGGACTGCGAATGACGTCTCAGTGAACGACTGGATCCGGAATGAGTAGAACTTGCACCAGAAAGGTCTCCATGCACGACTGAACAAGAATGAACTGTGTCATGGGGGGAGGGGCGAATACGTCAAACAAAAATTGGGCCAGGAAATGTCAATTGACGAACGATATCGAAGTCCTGCAGAAACATCACCGAGCTAGATCGCACTCTCAATTGCAGTCAGGCGTTCATGTGACACAGCGGGTCTCACCAAGTTGATTCGGTCCGGAGTCTTTAACCGATCGTGGCAGCGTTCGAGGTAGCTGCCCAGTGCCCCGTTGTCTTTCCAAGGGCACACCATCGACATTAACGGCCCAAATTCCGCCGTCATGCCGTAGAGAGGCAACACGTTCACATGACTGAGCCTGCCCCAGACCTCAAGTTCACGACGAAGCCTCTATGATCACCGCATTGTGAGTAATCGCAGAGACCTCAAGGAGAATACCAACTCGAGCCTTCTTCACTTTATCCTCATCGCTCAAGATTGGGGCCCTGATAGCTTTCACTGCAACCTTGATAAATACCATAAAGGTTTTACCGGATTGACACAAGCGTGATGAACATAGTACACGGACCTCGATGCGGCGTGAATCGGCGTCCCAAACACACCTCCAGATGTCGCCAAATCCGCCATGAGCCACTGGGTATTTTCCCCTGCGCTTGATCTGGCCTGTAAGATCGCGTGAGGGCCATACAGAGTGAAAGCTTAATGCGAGCGGATATTAGACTACCACTGGAGAGAGAGAAAAGAAAAGAAAGTCCTCACCTGCTTCTCGCTGCATTCCCTTCCGTCGTTTCACAAAACCGTGAGAGCGCTCCGGCCGGCTGGAGGATATATGAACTGCGACCTGCTATGGGAGAGTATGCCGCTCCATTGACATCCAGAGGCTGCAAAATATCGCTGTCTCGAGATGCCAGTCCTCCATCAGATGGCAACAGCAGCGAGAGGCCAGTCGGCTAGCGAGCAGTATGAGTTAGTGTCACGATCTTGGAAAAGAGGACCCTGGTGGTGCGAGGCACACAGAGATGCCTTGATAATCCCTCACCTTTGTGGGTCTCAACAGAGGATTCGTGCATTCGACATTGTCGAGTACGTTCTCTTTCTGCTGCAGCCTCCGCGCATGCTCAGAATCATTGCTCATATTGTCGGTTGGGGTGGCAGATCGACGGGAGAGGAGAACACTGGTAATTTGAACTCATGCCGACTAGTACGCAAGGCGGTGCCACAGGACTGAGGCTGTCCAAACCTAAGACCCAGGCCCTGGGGGGAGTGGGACAGACTCGCAGGGGCATCAGCGCTTCAGCAGCGAAGGAGAACACCGGACACTGCACGGAAAAGTCCACAACGTTGCCTAGTGTTTCTGGTTCGGAGTCGGAAGCTTCCTTGAACCTTCGTCTAATGGTGCAGCTGACTAAGCGATCGGTTCTCTATCGCGGAGCACAAAAGCAAGACCGTGACCGTGACCACCAAAAGCCAACCCATACCTGATTCATTTTGTTTGAGCCTTCCGCGCGCCGCTGCCTCGTCTGTACGATCAATATTTGTCGCGTAATTCGAGCGACTGTTTGCGTTCTGACTGCGGGCGGTCACTCTGGTGAGTTCCGAGGCTGTTGTCGGGGTGGGACACGTGCGCTCGCACGCCCCTTGCACGATTCTCTTCCTCTATCTCTGCCTTCCTTGTGGTATCTTTTACCATGTCTAGCGCCGCCTCCGCCGTTCACCTTCGACATAGGACTCCGCCAGACCAGCTTACCCAGTGATATCTGCCCTCTCGAAGCCGTCTACCTTGCCTGGCTCCTCCGCGTCGCATAAGGTGCAGAGTTTGTCAAGTAGGCAGGGGAGAACGATCTCGCGGTCGGGATCGCGAGTGTCACCGACAAGGAGAGCCTCACGGAGTGGCTCGAGGATGGCGGGGGATCACAATCGAAATGGGAGGATCCTGTCGCTGGAGGGCAAATTTGCGTTCGATTCTGGCATTTGAGTTCTTGAGTCCGTCTATTTGCGAGCTTACGTTGGTGGATTGGATTGAACTGCTACTAGGCGAAGCTGGGATGGGGTCCGCGTTGGGATACATCACGGGGATAGCGACGAGGACCGCAAACGTGCTTAGACAAGTACCCCTTCTTCACATGGATATACGCAGGCATCACAGTAAACTTGGATCTAGCCACGATCTAAATGTACAGTCCAACCATGTGCATGGCATGGAGTCGCGGCGTATGATTTGATTCTCCCTACCGAGCATGGACGTTTGATGAAATTGCTGGTGGGTCGACGCCGCTCCCACTCCGGACGGGCTAAAGCGACCAAAGCAAACTTGACCACAACCTATCAACCTTCTTCCCAATATACTGCCCACAAAACAAACCTCCCAACAGCTTCCCCCCTCTTTCACCGGCCTCCAGCTCTCTACCACAGTTCCTACCCACAATCGAGCCTCGGTGTATATGGTCACGAATTAGCGCTGGAAGAGAGCGAAGGTGACGCACGGAAAAGGAACAGAGTGAGGTGGGTAGAGGTACATCGACATCCATTCGGCTGGAGTCAAATAGCGAGTTCCTTGAGGAGCTAGCCAGCGGCCTCGTCCGTATACTACGTGAAGTGAAATCATCAAGACGATCTATGGTTTACGTACAATAGACGCTGGGAGGCCCGAAGGTATTCTGATATCGTATTGTATTGAATGTAAGGGTAGGTATCGCGTTCAGAAGACATCGAGGGCTGAGACGGTGGGAGTTTGTAGAATATCTAGCTTAGTTGCTCGTGCTACGATGGGACCAATCGTCGGAATCCGTCGATAGGGACCAGCAGCACGATCGGAAGTTTGTACCAGTAATATCGCAACGAATGGCTCAAAAAGCTTATGAGTTGCTCTTGGTACTAGTTCCTCTGTATGCAGTTTATCCAGGACCCAGTTTTTTGGTGTTCGCATGAAACCCAGATCGCTTCCTCCCCAAATTCTTGCCACCATATATGGACAGGGTTGGTCGGAAACCCGATCCAGCTGCCCCGTGGTGTGAATTTCGAACTCGTACAATCCTCCAGCGAGGATGCGATGATGGTAACGGCCGCCAACTTGATCATGTCGGAGAAGGGTCACAGAACCCACCGCATATCGTGTGCACGATATCATGAGCTTCGAGTTGGCGCCGAGTTGAGGTTCCAGTGATTTCTCGAAATCCGACTGCATCTGAGCGATGTGTGCATGAGCACGACGCAAAAGCTCTGTAGTCACTGGCTTGCTACGGAGTGAGAGTTCCAATGACTGAGGTTTCAATGGCTGTTGCATTCCCCATAGGATACCGGCCGGAAGCCTCCATTGAGCACCTAAGAAACAACTAGGATGTGCAGGGAGGCCGCTGTTGAACTTCGATTGTGGCCCAACCCAATCGGCAGGGCTGAGGTCACCCGAGTCTGGGTGACCAAAAATCGCGGCCATCAGGCGTCCGAAGACTAGATCTTTCTCTGAATCGCCGTATTGGACGGCAATGGAGACATCGAAGATGCCCATGAGGCAGTACGCCATGTCTTCTTTCCACTTCGTTTTCCTCTTGGATGCCCACGCCATCTTCTGCCTCGCATTTCCCCGCCCAGGCGTGAAGCGCGTGAGTGACTCTCGGTCCACCCCGGTAACCGCCTCCAACGACTGCAGCATACCTTCGACCTCTTTGTCGTTAGCCACTGACCCTTCTGTGTATGGTGTCCAATCCTTCTTGTAAAATCGGATAACACGTGGAGCAAGCAGCTCCTGAAGAGTCCACCCTCTGTAGAACCACGCGCTCTGCATCAGAGCATCCAGCGATCGAGTGGTAACGTCTGATAGGTAAACGACGGTGATCGCCGAGTTCCTGTACCACGAGAACATCGAGGAGATGGACCGTTGCAGCTCTGTGCTGTTTGTCTTGTCTATGCAGCAGGTGTCGCTCCAGGCCCAGCGATACCTCGATTTGCGCAGTTTCGAGAAATCGTCGTAGTTTGATCATACCGCCAGGCTTTCTTGGAAGCTGCGGAGTCGAGGACACGTGCTCATATAGCGGCTCGTCATCCTCCCACTTATGGGAGAGCATGGCGTACTGAAAATACCTCGTGACGGTAGCCTCGATGACGGACGTTAGAATCGTCTCCTGCCTTGTCTGGAGACCGAGTAGGCACTTGTAATCAGAGGAGCCCCGGAACGTAGAAACGAGCTCTGACTCGGAATATAATTTTTCCTTGATGGTGTGAAAGAGATGAAAAGGTGCATCCCTGAGTACTCGGCCTACGACTGCATCGATTGCAGCCTCTGCATCCTCCAGGCTTACGCTGTTTGGTGGTGGGAAATCGTCGTCGTCGAAGCTGTTGTTTCTTAGCCTGTGGAATCCATGTTGCCAAATTGCCTCAACTGGTGTCCTCCCGCTGAAAACTGGTGATATCTTACCTGTCGAAGAAGTTGGAAAAGAAAGTAACCAAAGATTCGCCAACGTTGGCGTTATCTGTGCGTGTGGTCATTGACAGCATGGAGTGATTATAAAGTGGGGGAGATTCTGGATGGAAAATAATGTCGAGTCAAAGTGAATGAGTAACTGTTAATCTGGGGCTCTCAGAGTGTAAAATCTAGGGCAAATGTTGGACGCATTTACGAGGTACGGTGCTATGATGAGTGATATTATTGGTCGGATCGATGCGAAGGCCAGCGCTCGAGCGGTCATACGGCGGCCGACTTTGAGCGCGCGCTTGGACTGAAATATGCACTCCGAGTCTGAAGATCTGAAGCCAAGGCGTTCATCACTTTCACTTTCACTCTCACCACCCAAACAGGTCGTCGGCTAAAACAACCGGGATGGGAAAGCAGGAAGATAGCCTGAGCTCGTCGGCTAGAACAATTGGGATAAGAAAGCAGCAGGAAGATGCTACCAACCGTTCACTGGCAAGTACGTCAGAGGGCATGCTTGGGCCCGAGATGATGGTTCTGAGCCTTTCATACTAGACAGCGCATTGACACCAGGAAAACCCAAAGGTTCACCGTCCGGTCCAGGAAAGTATGGAAAATTACGTATAGACACAGCTGATGCAAAGTAAGTTACTGGTTGCAGCTCCAACCACGCCGTCGGCTGAAGCAGTTGGGACATGTAGGAGCCTGCCTCCGCGATATACTAAGGAGAAAGAGGTGCCCGAGGCCAGGCCCGCGTTCACGATCGAGAATACGTTCGAGTCTCCAAACACGCTCGAGACTGAGAACATTCGCAAGAAAGATGATTCGAGTCGTGGAGAGTACCCAGACGACGGTGACGACGATTTCTTTCCGCCTCTTCACAGCACAGCGACGGAGGATCAAGATGGTGCAATTCATGGAGAATACCCAGATGATGGTGACGACAATTTCTTTCCGCCTCTTCGTAGCACAGCGACAGAGGGACTTCTCGCAGTGATCAGGGACATTGTGGACAGAGTCCTCGCCAACAGTCCTTTGCGCCTGATCGATACTGTTCATGGGTCCCTATGCTCTCCATCCGACCGCAGGGCTATGTTCGAAGAGTCGTTCGAGTTCGGCTCCCTACTTTTCCTTATCACCAATCCACCTGTACTTCAACACGCAGATTCTATCAGGAAGGTTGTAGAGAGGTACTTTGGGTACGTCATGTTGTCCCACAGGTGGCAGGATGATGAACCCTTGTACGGGAGCCTCGAGCCCAACATATACGAGATGCCCGCATCACGCGGGATCGCCAAGCTGCAGGGATTCTGTCGCACTGCACGTAATCTGGGCTATCGGTGGGCCTGGAGCGACACCTGCTGTATCGACAAAACGAGCAGCCTGGAGTTGCAGGAAACCATCGTCTCCATGTTTTCGTGGTACAGGGGCTCGGCGCTGACGATCGTATATCTATACGACTTCCACCTTAGTGACTCAGAAGATCTGAAACGAAGTGATTGGTTCACCCGAGGGTGGACATTACTGGAGGCAATAGCTCCGCGTATCGTCCGGTTCTACAACAGCCAATGGCAACCATACATCGACAGCAAGCAGTTCAATCACAAGTCGGTCGAGCCCTTTCTGGAGTTGCTGGCGAGCGCCACTGGTGTGCCCAAGGAATCTCTCCGAGATTTTACCCCAGGGCGCCATCGTGCCGCCGAAGTGCTACGCTGGGCGTCCAACAGGATGACAACACTGCCAGAAGACATGGCCTATTCTTTGATGGGCTTGCTTGATGTTCAGATCACCGTCATATATGGAGAAGGGGAGAGGGCCTATCATCGCCTCCTCGATGCCCTTGGCCTGGACACTTGGTCGGGGATCGAGCAGGTCTGCCGCCTTCTTGTGCATTCTTCATATGACTGACCCTGTATGGGCAGCGACAATTTAAGGTCCTCCAATCTCCTGTTCCACAAGATGCGGAAGGTTCGGGCTCTTCGAGCTCCCAAACGATGCAGTAGGTGTGTACTCTGACCTTATGTGTAGTTTTGCGTGTAACCTCCCGCTTCGAAGGGCCTGCACCTCGAGGGTGTCGAGGTAATATCCATGGGCCAACAGGTCGTAATACTGAAGAAAGCCGGACAAATAAAGGGGCGTGACCTTGAGGAAGGGCATTGCGGAGCAGCACAGGGTTTGGTAGGTCCGGCTGCCGTGGAATATTGGCGCCGAGGTGGGGCCACGAGAACTTTATACCACTCGAGCAAGGTCCAGGTGACGTGTGCGGGCAGCGTATAGCGTGCCGCTGTGGACGGGGGCCATTTGGGCGTAGATGTGGGTGAGACAGGTGTGGATATCGATGAGAGCCAAACATCAAAGCAAGAAGTTCGGGGTGCTCACCGGTGAGACGCGGTGGACAGTGGAAGGTGCGCTTAAATAATTTGTATGCTGCAGATGTGTCACCCCAGCGACTCGCTACGTATGCTCACCTACGGGTCACGTGTGGTGTGTTGCCATCGACGGTGGTCGTTTGGGCGGGGGGAGGGGGGCGATGTTGATGGCGACGAGCAACAGGGGGAACCCTTGGACTTGGCGGAGTTCGTACGCGGAAAGGCTTTCTGTATTACGTGCATCAATGAACTGGGATGAACACAATAATGAGCAGTGAGCCTGGCCGGCGCGCCACTCGTGCGCAACGCCATAAAATCAAGCACACCAATAACATACAAACCAACGCCCGACTCCCTCGCCACCGCCACCCACTTCGTCCTCGGAGGGGACAGGCGCGGGGAATACCTCGTCACCGTCGACCGCGCGCTTTCGTCTTCCCACTCTTCCCCCTCCTCCTCGCACCCTCTTGCCAGGGAAGTGGTGGTAGTGGTATAGGAGGCGGGAGTGGAGGGGTGGAGGAGGCGGGCCAAGACAGCGCTACTTCATAATCGACTCCATCGAGGCCCTCACAAGTTCGGCAGCGCGGACGACGCGCGGGCACGCGTCGTGTGCGTCGTGACGACAGGCAAGGCGTGGCAGTTCCGCCCGTATAAGTGGGCGGAGCTGAGGGTACAAGTTCGTCTTCGTCGTCGCGCATTTCTGGAAGATACTGGACGAGTGGACGGCGGCCAATAAGTCGTGGTTGATGAAGTGAGGTGAGCGGATGTTGCACGCGTATACTCTTAAAAACACGGCAAGCACCTCCAGCTCTAATATTGATGATTCATATTTTCGGCGCACACAAGGGAGGTGATTCCTCTCTGGAACCACTTCTCAAACGGCGCCATGGCACACGTCGGGATATGCCCAAACGACTTCTGATGACCAGCTATGTACACAGGCTCGGCTTGCACATGTCTCAGTCAAGCTTACATTAAAGGCCCTCATCCTCAGGTCTGCCACCCTTTTCCCGATCGACTGCGCACGCTTCAGACTGTGCAACATTGTGTGTGCTCCATTTTATACGTTAACGACTGCAGTCCCGACCAGGTAATTATATATTTGTTACAACGACGTAGGTATTGCGATAGAACGATGAATGGTGACCTACACAGGCCGCGCGTCGCGCGGGAAGCACCAGTAGCAGCATATTAGCTCGCGTAGCTCTCTTGACCAGGACCACCACTCCAAGGGATCTTCCTCTATCTCGAAGAATGAAGGAGGGCGAGTTGCGATCGGCGGCAGTTCCACAGGCTCAGGCGGAGGTACACCGTATCGCTCTCTGTCTGGTGACATCATCAACCGCTGTCCGAAGCAGGTTTAGGTCAATGAGCTACGAGGGGAACAGGATGTACTTGCCAATTTGTCCCGTCCACCGGCGACGTCGACGACTCCGGGCGTTGGCTTCTTCTGGCCACACGGTCCCGATTCGTCGCGCGGGGCACTCCCTCTGCGTAGACGATTCCGGAAGCGCGTCAGGGGCTTTGCTCGCGCATCTGGATTTCCCATGTGGGCTTCGTCTCCGGTGTGATCGCCCTGCATCGGTATGACTGAGGGATCGGTAGCCGGTTCATGCTGTGAGTATACACAGATCAATATTCATAGTAAGGACATATACACGAATGATTCACATTAGGATGTTTGCGGGACGTCGGCGGACCCTTGGTGGGCGAGTGCGGAGAGTCCTCTGCGGTTTGTACCTGGGCACGAAGTTTGCGCGACAGCAAATGTCGCCAGCGCCGACGCATGATGCGCATCCACCAGTTGCCAGACTCCACCGCTGCAGGCGGAGCGTTCAGGCTACCCGGTTCAGCTTGGGGTTCTTGCTGAGTCTCGGTAGGTTCAGTGGTAGGT
This sequence comes from Leucogyrophana mollusca, assembly GCA_021014945.1. Lineage (NCBI taxonomy): Eukaryota > Fungi > Basidiomycota > Agaricomycetes > Boletales > Leucogyrophana > Leucogyrophana mollusca. Next base: position 43,978 of record MU266419.1, on the reverse strand, counting down.
CGCTAGAGATACTGAAATGAGATTGTAGATGCATGTAAAATATTGATACAAACATACGTGATGTGATTCGTATGAATCCCAGTCGCCTATACTCGGTGCTCGTTCAACTTCCTTCGCGCGCTCAGGTTCCGGCTGCACCACTGCAGGAAGCTACATAGCGCAAGATTAGCATCCGAGGCGCCCGTCCCCATCATGACAGGAAAGCAAGCTTACATCGAGTATGGACGAACTCAGTGAAGAAGTATCTCTGTGGTCCTTGGATGGGGTCTCCTCCTGCTGGGGAGGGGGAAGGCTTGGGTGCGTTATAACGGGTGCCGAAGGAACAACGGAGTGCTACAGCACGAAGGGTGTATGTTAGTGGCTAGAAAGGTGCACGTACACAGAATGAAGCGTACAAATGATTCTCGGGTGTTGGTGGTGGGTGGAGAGGGCTAAGGGACGAGGTCAGAGCGGGTGCCATATCGAGTTGGGAGCAACACTTACGGCGCTGTCGAGCGCCTCGGCTGCGTCCCGCAAATGAACAACTGCACTCCCCCCGCTGATTACCAAGCGTTCACCTGGCGACAATGTTACAGAGTGTTTCTGGTTGGGAGCACCACTTACGGCGCTGTTAGGCACCGCGGCTGTGTCCCACGACACTGTTACGGAGTTTTTCCAGTTGGGAGCACCACTTACGGCGCTGTTAGGCACCGCGACTGTGTCCCAGAGATGGACATCTTCCATGCACGTACTGATTACGAAGCGTCCGTTCGGCGAGAACGCTACATCACGTGCCCAGTCGACGGCCCAACCGGCAGATAAGTCTCCGATTTGTAGTCGCGTCTCCAAGTCCCACAATGGCGTTGTACCTTCAGACGCGATACTTGCAATCTTCTTTCCATCCGCACTGATTGCAATACGCCAGTGTCGGTGACCGGGCAGCAGCATTGGCCTTCCCACCCCCCGTCCCGTTGCACTGTCCCATACTCGAATGCTTCCATCATCTGACCCAGTGACCAGGAGACGACCGTCCGGCGAATACACTAGCGATAATACTAGATCCGCGTGGCTCTTTACGGGACCGACGACAGTCTTGCCAGTTGAGATTTCCAACACTCTGAAAGACCCTCCAAATGACCCGGTGGCGATGTGTGCACGGTCTGGTGAGAACGCTAAGCACCGCACCGTGTCGACATGCCGTAGTTCTCCGACTGGGCTGCCTGTATCCACATCCCATAGCCGTATCGAGGCGCTCAGTGATGACGCAGCAGCAATCCAACGCCCATCTGGGGAAAACGCTACACGCGATGTCCGTTCCTCGATATCTTCTATTTTGACTCTTTGTACACTCTTCCGTCTTACCACATCCCACACGATCAGCTCATTGTCTACTTCGGCTGCGATCTTCCTGCCATCCGGAGCTATTGCTATAGCTTTGACCTCGGAATCATGCTCTAAATCTTCTCCTTCCTGTTGCCCGGTATCGACGTTCCAGATGCGAATGGTCTTGTCCCAGGACCCACTCGCTATGTGCCGTCCGTCGGGAAAATAAGCGACAGCCGTGACGAACTTGCTGTGCCCTTTGAAAACCTTTATTAGAGAGTGCGATGCACGCTTGACCGAAGAGCTCGACCCAGCTGGGCTCGACATCTTGTGGAGATGGGGGATGGGGGAGATGGGCCCGTGGTCGCGGTTTTGGGCGACGTTTGGGGAGCACGATGGGGTGTGAGAGACAGAACCTCAAGCAAGATGAGCATGCTGCCTACATGCCTCCTTGCTGTAAGGGCGTGGCATTAGCAATGTGTTCCCACCAAACTCAAACTGAATAATATTAGTTTAATTTAGTCCAAGGGAGGAACGATTATCGAGATCAGCTCCGATAACGAGAATGCGACAGGCAACTTCATGAGCGAGTTCCCCCCACCTGTTGTTGGTTTCCCCTGCGAAGTCAGGGGCCCGGGACGACGTGGCTAACGACCCCCTGAATGCAAAGCCCAAGGATCGGAATGTCATGTTGAAGGTGCGCATTTCAACTTGGGCGGTGGCTGACTCCACCCCTTCTCTCGTACTGAATCTCGATCCATCACATACGGCCATTAATCCGTCCCCGATGTTAAAGGGAATTTGGTAATTATCAACAGACGCCCTGCCATCGATACACAATCTCGGTTCATAGCTAAGAATGCCTGTAGGGCTCCCACTATCGGGGGTTCTATCCTCGTGCCGCCCGGGGCCAAGTCAGGTCGTGGTCGGGTTAGGATAGAATTCAGATAGGCTGGCTACTTGAGAAGGATAACTGATGAGCTTTGGCTTCGCCCGTGAACTGTATAACCTTGAAGCTTCGAGGCTTCAATCTTCAGACGTGTTACCGAAGTACGTGGTGAGAGATCTAAAAAAATGGCGACTCTGGGCTCACCGTGTCCCGGGGCACTGTTCGCGTCACCGAGGGCGACCATGATTAGGTAGCACTTAGTTCTACAGAGATGCAACGATGACCAAGACCGCTGAGGGTCGTCCAGATCAACTTACCTTCCACCAGCGTACCATGCAGGCGTACGGGAGGCACACACTCGGCCGCGTCAATGTCCCTCACCGCTCCACCGGGGCTCGTTTCCATGATACAGAAATATCGAGCGCTACGTACGGGATCAGGGGGACGAGCACAGGGTAAGAGTCAGACCATCATAATATTCGGCACTGTCACTGGGTCCTGCTCGTCGTCATACCCCAGCAAGTGTCCTAGTTAGAGGAGTGTGCGCGCCGCTCGGACAGTGATCGATCCACTCGCAACAGTGGGTATATACTGGAACCCGCGTGGCTTTCTGTAGTCGTGCAAATCCTGCACGGTTTTTAGCGTTTGGGGTTGGGCGGCATTGAGTATTATCATGAGTCACCGTAGAGCACCGAGATGCTTCCACAGTGCGTACCGACCGGGATTGACCTGAGGATTGGAGGATTAGCGCGATCGGCCGCGGAAGAAGTTGATATTGTGGGCTAGGTCGCCTATCTTTGCGCAGAAAGGAGCGACAAGTGGCGACGGGGCAGCAGGGTCCAGGTCACGTGCAGGGTGCTGGTGGTGATGGCGGTCATTTGGGCGTGGATGTTGGTGCGATATCGACGAGGGCCAGATATCAGCGCAGGAAGTTTGAAGGTGCTTACCGGCGGGACGCTATGGGCAGGGTAATGCGTGCTTAGATAATTTGTATGCGTAAGAGTGGGAGAGAAACCATTGTCAATGCGTCATCCCAGCGACTCGCTACATGTTACCTTGTTACCTAGTGGTCCGGGACATGTGTAGCGCGCCACCGTCAACGGTGGTCGTTTGAGCGGGCGGGAGGAGGACGATGTTGGTGGATGTTGAAGCCGTCGAGGAGAACGTGCACCTCACAGACGGCACCCATATTGAGGCCCCCAAGAAGTCCCCGCCCAGCCACGAGGGTGGGATTTGTACGATGTACACGTGACTATGAAGTTGGGAAATGTGCTCACGACGACGGGGCTAAGAGACGTGCTCGGAGTGGGTGGAGTTGGTATGTGCCCTTGATACCAATTTCTCGTGTGCATGGGATGAGGTCGCGACATATGGTTTTATCTTCTCTACGGGGCGTGGGGGCTCAATGAAAACGCTGGTGTATGAATCATGAGCAGTGGTACGGGTCACGTGTAGCTTCCCGCCGTCGACGGCGTTCGTTGGGCAGGAGGAGGGTGATGGCGAGGCCGACGAGCAACACAGGGATCCCTGACTACTTGGCGGAGTTGGAACACGAAAATAGTCTGCATATTACGTAACCAATACTTCCTCGACAATATTGACCTGCGATGAACACGACAGACGCGCTACTCGCCCTCCTCAACGCCATAAAATCGAGCACACCAATGACGTACGCACCTACTCCAGACTCGAGATGAGAGAGATGGGGCAGTTAGCGATAATTTCGGGGCGATTTGGGGAAGTCAGAAACTCAGGGTGTCAAGGTGAGCACGTTGTCTATATGCTTCCTTGCTGTATGCCAGGTGTTGTAACGGCAATGTGTTCTGAACGCCTTCGATGCAGCCCCTCGGCGCTCAACCCGATGATAGATGGCCTCGACGCACGTCATTACGGGATTTCTGCTCCGCCGGGCCTCGCGAACACTCGCTATCAAGCGCTCGCAAAGCCTCATACACGTTGCCTCATAGGTCGACAGGTTCACCCCGGGTACTCCCTTTATCTCGACCTACAGACATACCACAATTGTGCTAATTAGTGGCAAGTGGAGGCTCCTCACAATATCTCTACTACTCGCCTTCCGCAACACCATAAAATAAAACACACCAATAACACTTGCACGCACCCACGCCTGACTCCCTTGCCACCGCCACCCACTTCGTCCTTGTCTTCGGCCCATCCCTGCCTCCCTAGACTAGTCCATCCCAACCCGCTACACCAAGCCCGGCACACCCGCCAAATGCTACTCCCTTGAGGCCGTCTACCTCGTGTGGCTACCCCGTGAAGCCCAGGGTGCAGAGTACGTAATGCAGGCGAGCTCGGCCTCGCGGTCGGTTTCGTCGGCATCACGGATTGCAAGACCGTCGTCGAGTAGCTCGAGGGGTGCGGGCTGGACCAGACTCATGGCGGGTGGATCCTGCTGCTCGTGGGTGAGTCTTCGCTGTGCTTTGTCCGCATGGGGATCGTTCCATTAGTAAAATCGACAACCCGCCTGGTACGCCTCCTCACTTGACGTCCGCCTTCGCTCCCAATTCGGTGTAATGTCGTATTCGTCGATAGCCCTGGCTTTGACGATAACCGTGGGATAGATTATGAGATCCTCGAGGAGATTGTAAAATGACTCGAAAGGACGTGAGTTCCAAGACAGCGTTTTTGTTTATCACGAACTTTCAATCACCCTCTTCGGAGTGGAGCACCCATAAGGAACTTGGGGATTTCAAAGAGCTACGTGGCGTGAATGTGCTTCAGAATGCCGTTTTCACTACGACGATGTGGGACGAAGTTCCCACCGAGGTTGGAGCTCAGCGCGAGGAGCGGGTGGGAGGCTGCTATCGCAAAGGTCAAGGAACTCCTACAGAAACGCAGAGGACCCGCGAAAAGTCGCGCAGCCCTTAAGCAGCGACTCGGATACGGAAACAAGCGCTTGACGACTGCCACTCGGTATTCAATCACTCCCTCGCGAGCACTATCGCCGCAATGCCGTCCAGGAAGTCTTGGCCATGGTTTGACCAGACATGTCAAAGCGCCGTCAACAATCCATCATCATCTTCAAGTTGATCCTCGGTGTCCTTCAACCTCCCCCACACAACATTAATGGCCCCGTCGTCGCTCTGCACCTCCATGATTGTTTGATCGTGTTTCGCTGCCAAGTCCTTCAACGAGCTGTGTAGGGTGTTACCCTCTTCTGTCTCGGGGAGGATTTTTCCGAGGTCACCCAGCTCGTTTTACATTTTTGAGTCTTCTGGAAGCTGTTCATGGGTAATGGCATTGATGATCTGCCAGGCACACTGAGACGTGCCCGTGAACGTGGCCATTTTGAAACCCTCCTGGTCCCTCCAAATGTCCCTTAACTGTTGCTCGCGGCTCGCTTCCACCGCAGGGGAAACATCGGCACATTGAGTAGTCCCAAGAATGACATTCTGCGCGGCTGTCACGCCCCAGGATGTCTTGGATGCGTCGAAGTTCCTGCGGACCTCTTCAATACGAGTTTGGGCTATATCATACAGGTAAATGATCCCTGCAAGCTTTACTTTGTCGGTATACCTGTCATGCACATGAGCAGCTGTCAATCGCAATTAATGCAAATGTACTTACGAACGCGCCAGAACGACAATCCGCCTCAGGATTTCTGTGTCCTCCATGCGCGTGTCGGTGTTGTTGAAGCCAGGGATATCGACGTGGACAATGCGATGTGACCGATTGTAAGGGTAAGGAGCGATGACATGAGTTAACGCCGTTGTGCAAGACTCCAGGCTGTGGCCAACTTCGGTCAAATCACCGCCTGCGGCAGCATTAATGAACTTTCCCTAGGATTGAGATTGCGAAGATCGTTGACCGATGAGATCCTTACAGTGCTCTTGCCGACTCCAGTCAGCCCCATAACGCTATCGAAGTGAATGAATACGATCTCTTAGCCATGGAAATGCAAAAACTTACGGAATAACAATATCAGTGTGTTCAGCACCCTGCAGGAGTGTATCGCTGGGCCTCTGTTTTGACCCTTTCAAAGCATTTGAGATGGGCAGAATGCTATACGGAAAGTGCGACGGTGCGGGAAATGTGGAGGAGTGTGCACAAAAGCACGATGTTCATGTATGCAAGTGCCAGCTACGCCATGAATGGCGCCTGGCATGTGTTGCATTTCTAGGTTCAAGGGTTCCTGCAGGCGCCTTTACTGCGACTGATCATATTGTTCCCTTGATGAGCTCTTCCATGTTTCGGCCACAGGAAGCATTCCAAAAAAACGGGGGGCCATTCGATTTGGCAAGATAAGCCCTGTGGGGCCTTCTCGTTCCGTGCCAGGGGCTTGCTTCTTGTTAAACACGTTAAATTCCTAGATTTTGAAGGGCCCACATTACCACGTGAAAGCCTGGAAAGTCAGCCGTTTTATAAAAAAGGCGATAGGTAAATCTGACAAGTAACATGGTCCATGACACCGCAGACCCTGGTGGCGCATTTCAAAAGCGCCGGCAGTGCTGTTTACATTGGTCAGATATTATGCGTTTATTCCAGGGCGAGTGTCTCGAAGCAAGACATACCATAGAAGCTACATCATGCCTACATGCCAGAGGGTACCGCGACATTTGGGGATGGCGACGCTCCGGAATGCACAGGTTGGCCTCGAGGATGCTATCATAGGCCATCATGGGTGCCTTCGAGTCCATGTTTGACGGGGCACCATCACGCCGAGGAGAGAGCGACCGAAAGACATCTTAGGCTGTTTTCGGCCCACCCGGACGTTTCCGTGATCATGGAGGTCTGTGTCGCCACGGTCTGGGATGATTCGGTTGTTGGCAATAATTCATACTCATAGGGAACACCAGCCGTCGTAGCTGGCTGATCTTTGCCCCCGGTCCTTCAATTCGCTACCGTCAACTTTGCCTTCCCCCTCGACTTGTGGGCGAAAGTTTGAAATGGGTCCCTCAGTTTTGAAATACATGCGCAAAAGCCATGAGGATACCGTTATTGTCCCCGGGTTAATGACGAGAGGTTGAGCGCGATTCTGAACAGTCAGCAAGTACATAGAACTCACCAAAAACTAGCGTTCCTAGCTTGTACCAAACGTTTTGGGAGGTCTATAGGTCACGAGGGACATGAGCATACCGCCTATATGCTCGCTGGAGTTGCTGTATGGGGCATTGCCACTGTGTCTTTGTCCAACGTATATGTGCCTTCGAAACCCCCCAGACTCACAAGTGGGCATTGAAGTGGATCGGGGAAGACCGATTGGGCAAGTCGAGAACCACTCCGAGAACGGGAATGCGACATGTAGCCTCATCGGTTGGCTGTTCCTTCTCGTTGCTGGTTCCCCCAGCAAAGTCTGCGATCGAAGACAAGATCGCAGCCAAGGACGATCTGTGGTGCACCATAAACACGTTTCTCGCTGGATACTTGCCGAGCTTGTTCCATGCTGGATTATTCACTTGTTCCGTCAAGCGCCCGGGACGCCACAACTTGGAGCGTTGTCCGACGTGCCCGGGAACCAGACCCTAGCCATACGGCGCATATATGCGCCGTTACCAACTCCGACTAGATCGTGGAGGGAACACGCATGTCACACAAGGGGGGGCACCAAAGGCCGCCCCCACCATGCACGCGCCACTCCACCCATCGCCACCGCGCACGCATACTTCCCCCTCAGTCACCACTCCCACCAAAAACGCAAAACCCCCACATATACACACCACTCCCCGACCCCAATGCACGACTCACCACAATGAAATAGCACCCTCGGCTCCGCCGACTCGTACGGGTGGAACTGGCACGTCTGGCCTAGGGATCTGGAAGATGAGCGCCGACTCATACATTGACGATATTTTCCATTGCCACTGGCTCCTGTTTGTCCCCATATCCCAGCAAGCGCCCTCCAATGGAGAAGGGTGCGCACAGTTGAGATGGTGGTCCATCCGACGCATCAGCGAGCACCCAGTCGCGCCAGTAGGGCTTTCTGTATGCGTTTGAACCCTGCACGCAGCTTTAGCATTTGACCCTGAGCGACATTGAGGATCGTTATCAGGGTGACCACTGAGACGCTTCCACCATGCGTACTGACCGGGATTGGCCTGACGATTGGGGGACTAGCACGATCAGCCGCGGACGAAGTTGAGATTGAGGGTGTTGGGAATGAGTGAAGGGGTGCCGCTGTTGATGGCGGTCAATTGGGCATGGGTGTAGGTGAGGCAGGGGTGGATGTCGATGGGGGCCGAGCATAGTTTGGAGGTGTGTCGCTATGGACAGTGGAATGCGTGCTTAGAGAATTCGCATACACAAGAGTGGGAGAGGACCGTTGCAGATGTATCACCCCAGCGACTCGCTATATATGCCCCACACCTAGTCAGCGCAGGACATGTACATGCCGCCGTCGTTTGGGCGGCGGGAGGAGGTGATGGTCGGGTCGACGAGCAACAGGGGGAACCCCTTAATTACACCCGGCGGAGTTGAAACCACAATGCTCTTTTGATTACATAAACAACACTACCACCTCGACCTTGACCTGCGATGAGCACGACCAACGCGGTCCTCGCCCTCCGCAATGCCATAAAATCAAATACACAAACAACATACGCACCACCCCCGACTCCCTTTCCACCGCCACCCACCTCGTTCTCGCCCCCCCCCCCCCCCAAGCCCACCCAACCCGCCACACCAGGCCTGGGCCCATCCACCGAATGCTACTCCCTCGAAGCCGTCTCCCTCCCGTGGCTCCTCCGCGACGCCCAGGGCGCAGAGCACGTCAAGCGGGCTAGGGAGCTCGGCCCGGGGGTCGGGATCGTGAGCGTCACGGAGCACAAGACGGTCGTCGAGTGGTTAAGGTTGGTTTTGGGCCCAGGCATGAGGTGGCTAGGGCTAGGTACAGGGCTGGGACTCGAAGGGTGTGGGGCAGGTGTGCAGACGCCTCCTCGACACCGATTCTGACACTCCCTTTTGTTTTGTGTTGTCTCTTCTGCACGCAGTCGGGGGGATCTACACCACCTGACGAACGATCCCCCGAATACGGGGATCAAGAACTGGAATGTGACGGAGCTGAAGGTGCGTTTCCGTGGCCATTTTGGCTCGCGCGTCTACCTCGAGTTGGCTGGTGATTGTTCACCTCGGATTGACCTGCTCCGGTTTATCTCACCTCGCGTCAATCCAACTCGAATTAACAACGCTGCTCGTTCAACTCAAACTCTGCCCCCGCCGAACACCCCACCTTGATCGGACTAACACCCTCCCCCTTACCACCTGTGTAGATGTCGCGCCGCAGTATAGGTGTTGTAAGCGTATGCTTTAAAAGATACGGTAAGCACCTCCAGCTCCAATGCTGACGATTCATATTCTCGACACACACAAGGTACATGGTTCATCTCTGGAACCACTTCTCAAACAGCTCCTTTATGCATGTTGGGGCCTACTCAAACGAGTTCTGATGACTAGCTCAGCACAACACTGTGTCCGCTAGATCGGATCAATTAAGTACTGTGGTGTCGACCCCAGTCAATTGTATAGTTGTTACAACAGTGTAGGTATCGCGATAGAAACATGAACGGTGGCCTACACAGACCGTTGGTTGCGCGGGAAGCACCAGTAGCAGCATATTAGCTCGCGTAGCTCTCTTGACCACGACCACCCCTTCGAGGGGTCTACCTCTATCTCAAAGAATGAAGGCGGGCGACTTGCGATTGGCGGCAGTTCCACAAGCTCTGGAGGTACACCGTACTCCTCCGTGTCCGGTGACATTACCAATCGCTGTCCGAAGGAGGTTTAGGTTAATGAGTTACGAAAGGGACAGAATGGACTTACCACTTTGTCACGTCCACCGGCGACGTCGACGACTCCAGGTGTTGGTTTTTTCTGGCCGCGAGGTCCTGATTTATTGCGGGGGGCACTCCTTCTGCGCATACGGTTCCAGAAGTGCATCCGGGGCTGTTTTTGCGTGGCGGAATTTCCCAGGTGGGCTTCGTCTCCGGTGTGATCGCCATGCGTTGGTATAGCTAAGGGATCGGTAGCTGGTCCAGGCTATAAATACACACAAGTCAATATTCATAGTGAGGACATGGCGACGAATAATTCACAGCAGGATGTGTGTGGGGCGGTGGATGTTCTTCGGGAGGCGGGCGGGGAGAGACCTGTGGCGTTTCTACGCGGGCACGAGGTTTGCGCGACCGCAGATGTCCCCAGGGCCGACGTATGATACGCGTCCATCGGTTGTCGGATGCGAAAGGCGGAGTGTTCAGGTTTCCGAGTTCGGCTCGGGGTTCCTGCTGAGTCTCGGTAGGTTCTGCAGTAGGTTGCTAGAAAATAGTGCAGTGAGACTATAGATACATTTAAAATGTCGATCCACACATACGCGGAGTGGTTGGAATGAATCCCAGTCGTCTATACTCGGTGCTCGTTGAGCCTCCTTCAGGTGCTCGGGTTTCGGCTGCACCACTGCGGGAAGCTACATAACGCAAAATCAACATCCGAGGCACCCATCCCCTCCATGGCAGGAAAGCAAGCTTACATCGAGTATAGACGAACTCATTGAGGAAGTATCTCTGTGGGCCTTGGATGCGGTCTGCTTCTGTTGGAGGGAGGGGGGGCTTGGGTGCGTTGTGGCGTGTGCCGAAGGAACATTGGAGTGCTGCAACACGAAGGATGCATGTTAGTGGGTAGAAAAGTGCACGTACACAAATTGAAGCGTACGGATGATTCTCGGTTGCCGGTGATAGATGGAGACGGCTAAGTGACGAGGTTAGAGCGGGTGCCTATCGAGGTCGGAGTAACACTTAGGCCGCTATCAAGCACCGCGGCTGTGTCCCACAAATAGACATCCCGACTCCCCCCACTGATTACGAAGAGTCCATTTGGCGAGAATTCTACGGACTGTATCCGGTCGGGGGCTCCACAGGCAAATGCATCTCCAACCTGTAGTCGCGTCTCCATGTTCCACAATCGCACTGTCTTGTCAGGCGAGGTACTTGCGATCCTCTTTCCATCCGCGCTGATTGCAATACGTAGGATTGCGCTCCTGGGTAGCAACATCGGTCTACCCACCTCCCGTCCTGTCGCAGCGTCCCACGCTCGAATGCTTCTATCGTTTGACGCAGTGACCAGGAGACGACTGTCTGGCGAATACACCAGCGACTCCACTACGTCCGCATGACCTTGTGTGGGACCAACGACAGCCCCGCCAGTTGAGACATCCAACACTCGGAAAGACCCCCCGGATGACCCAGCGGCGATGCGTGTACCGTCTGGTGAGAACGACACGCACCATACCGTGTCGACATGGTGCTCTATTTCTCTGACTGGGCTGCCTGTGTCCACATCCCACAGCTGTATCGAGGTGCTCACCGACGATGCAGTAGCAATGCAACGACCGTCTGGGGAAAAGGTTACGATTAACGCAGATACACCGTGTTCGAAGTCGCCGTCTATTTTGATTCTTCGTACCCTTTTCCGTCTTTCCACATCCCACACGATCAGTCCGTTCACCACTCTACCTGCAATTTTCCCGCCATCCGGAGCTATTGCTATAGCTTTGACTTCCGACTCGTGCTCCAAACATTCTCCATCCTGTTGCTCAGTCTCAACGTTCCAGATACGAATGGTCTTGTCCCAGGACCCGCTCGCTATGTGTCGTCCATCGGGAAAGTAAGCAATAGACTCGATGAAGCGAGTGTGCCCTTTGAAAACCTTTATCGGAGGGTGCGATGTACGCTCGACCGAAGAGCTGGGCTCAGCTGGGCTCGACATCTTGTGGAGATGGGGGAGATGGGCCAGCTAGTCGCAGTTTTGAGGCGTCGTTTGGGGAGCACGATGGGGTATGAGGGACAGGAACTCCAAGTGAGCATGCTGTCTATAAGCTCGCTCAAGTTGCTGTATTGGCGCGGCACTGCCAATGTGTTTTTGGCCAGCAGATAAGCGCCCTCGACACAGCCCTTCTGCGCTCGACCTAATGCGTCTTCTCGACGCACGTTATTGCGGTCGACCTAATAATAGACCTTTTCGACGCACATAATAGGCTTACAAAGCCTCTCCTGTACCAGGCCTCACAAAACCTCACGCGTCAAATCTCGCTACCAAGGCGCACTTATTGGTGGGCGCTGGAGTGGACCAAGGAGGGACGATTGGGCAAGTCGAGATCAACACCGAGAACGAGAATGTGACAGGCAACACCATTAGTGAGCCGTCACTTCTCGTCGTGGGTTCCCCCTGCGAAGTCTCGATCGAAGACACGAACGCAGCCCAGGACGACATGTAGTGCACCGTACACGTTTCTTGCTGGGCACTTGTCGAGCTCGTTCCATGCTGGAACATTCACTTGTCCAGTCAAGCGCTCGGGATGTCACAACTCGGAGCGTTGTCCAACCTGCTCCCCCACATCCACGCCCACATAGTCGGATCTTCACAAATCTTCGCGCGCCGCTGCCTCGCCTGCACAAGCATTGTTTCTCGCGTGATCCGAGCGACCAGCTTGCGTCCTGACCGCAGACAGCCACCTTGGTGAATGCCCAGGCTTGTCGGGGTGGGTCACCCAGACGCGGCGCTAACTCACTGACACTGATAATGGTGGACATCTGCTTGCGCCTGCACAGTCAAGGGGGTATATTATACAAGATCAGGGGTCAGAACGACGTTGGGGGTACGTTTTTGCGTTCCTTTCAGCCTGGCGGTCGCTGACTGCACTCCCGCCCCCTTACCTCGCACCGAATCTCTACTCGTCATATATGTCCGTTAGTCCATATTTTGGCCCCGATTTTGGGCCTTTGGTTATTATCACCACACGCCTTGTCATCGGCACGTACGCTTGGCTCGTAACCGAGAGTGATTGTAGTGCTCCCCAGGCATTATCGGGGGTCCTATCATCCTCCTGTGCCGCCCAGGGCCAAGTCAAGTCGTGGTCGGGTCGAAATCGCCTTCGGAAAGGTTCGCTACTTGAGGAGGATAACTGTCGAGCCTGGCTTCGCCTGTAGATTGCAGAATCTTGAAGTTCTTGAGATATCCAGCAAAACAGCAATTCAGATGAGAGTATGCTGGTCGCGTCAGTGAGCGCGGTGATGACTATTGGTGGGCACTTCGTTCTGAAGAGATGCGACGATGACCGATGGAGTAGGCCGAGCGGGCACAAGATGATCCAATAGCGGGATCGAGGGTTCAGACACGAACAGAACAGCACCATGCTGATACACTACGTATGACGCCCGGAATGACCCTATCCAACTCCTGGAAGTCCCGAATCCCCAACTCACCGGGGCTATTGAGTGGCGTCCAAATCAACTTACCTTCCCCCGGCGCCCCATGCAGGCGTACAGGAGGTACACACTTGGCCACATCGACGGCCCTCACCGCTCCATCAAGGCTCGTTTCTGTGACGCGGAAATGTGGAGCGCTACGTACGGGATCGGGGAGATGAACACAGTGAGAGTCAGACCTTGATGATATTCGGCACCGTCATTGGGTCCCGGCCGCCGCCACACCCTAGCAAGCATTTGACACCGAGCGGCACTTAGAATTATCGTCAGCGCGCAGCACCGTGGTGCTTCAAGCGTCGAGCTTCAAGGTTCATGATGCGTACTGACCGGCACTGGCCTGGGGATCGGAGGATTAGCACGATCGGCACGGACGAAGTTGATATTGAGGGCTACGTCGCCATTCAATGCGCAGAAAACGAGCAACAAGTGACGGGGGAGGAGCAAGGACCAAGTCACGCATAGCGTGCCGCTGTTGATGGCGGTCATTTGAGTGTGGACGCCCGCCCATTGATGAGGGTCAGACATTAAGCAAGAAGTTTGAAGGTGTTTACCGATGGGTTGGAAAACGCGCTTAGAGAATTTGTATGCGTAGGGATGGGGAACCGCCGTGGATAGGTCATCCCGGCGACGCGCTACATATGGCATATGCCCAAGACCTAGTGGGTACGGGACACGCGTAGTGTGCCGCCATCGACGGGGGTCGTTTGGGCAGGCGGGAGGAGGGCGATGTTGGGGATGTTGAGACGTTGAGGTCTTAAGGAGTGCCACTGACTCCTGTTCGTCGCCATATCCCAGCAAGCACTCCCCGTTGGAGAAGGGTGCGCACAAATCGGATGGTGATTTATCCGTACGCAACAGCAGGTAACCAGTCGAGCCTGCAGGGCTTCCTGTACGCGTTTAAACCCTGCACGCGGTTTTAGCATATGACATCTTGACGCATACTGGCCGGGACTGGCTCGGGGGTTTAGCATGATTGGTCATGGGTGAAGTTGAAATTGAGAGTCAGGTCGCCATTCGATGTGCAGAAAACGAGGGACAGGTGGAGGTGGACGAGAAAGGTCCACGTCCATACAGCGTACGCTGTTTATGGGGGTCGCTGGGAGTGGATGTGAGTGGAGGATCGATGAGGGCCAGGCGTTAGGGTAGGAAGTTTGGAGGTGGGATGGTGTAGACAGTGGAATACGTGATTGGATTTGTATGCAGATGTGTTACCCCAGTGACTCGCTGCGTATGCCCCAGACCTTGTGGTACAGGACATATACAGCGTGCCGCCATCGACGACGTTGGGGTCGACGAGCAACAAGAGAACCTTTTGGCTTGGCGGAGTTGGCAAACTAAAATGCTCTTTTAATTACGTAAACAGCACCAACACCCCGGCCTCGGCCAGCGATGAGCACGACAGACGCGCTGCTCGCCCTCCGCAACGCCATAAAATCAAACACACAAATAACATACGCACCCATACCCGACTCTCGCCACCTTCACCCACCTCGTGTTCGCTCTGTCCCTCCCTCCCCAAGTCCACCGCAACCCGCTACACCAAGCCTGGCTCACCCACAGAATGCTACTCACTCGAGGCAGTCTACCTTGCGCGGCTCCTGCGCGACGCCCAGGGTGCAGAGTACGTCAAACAGGCTAGGGAGCTCGGCCTGACGGTCGGGTTCGTGAGCGTCACGGAGCGCAGGGCGGTCGTCGAGTGGCTCGGGGGCGAGCGCTGGACCTGACCCAGGGCGGGATTCTGCCGTTGGAGGGCGAGTCTCGGCTGTGCTTTGTCTATATGCGGCTCACGCTCCGTTAACCGAATCGACAATCCGCACTCGACCCCCCGCCCTCCCTCTGTCCGCCCCGGATTCGCCCGCTAAGCGACGCTACGTCGCGGACCCGCAGGACGTCGAGGTCGGAAGTGAATACGGGAGAACGAGGCTGAGCTGAGGGATGGCAATACCGTGCTGCGCGGGGCAAAGGCTAACGTGATTGCCGCGCATACACTACTTACTATACTAACCACACGCTTATCTCACTCACACACAACGAACTAACGCATACCCTACCCTACAGAACTTCTGCCCCCTGCGCACGGCATGCGCCGAGAAGCTCAAGAAGCTCAAAGATGCGCAGGGCCATAAAGGCCAGGCTGTCGTCCCGTCGACGAGTGTGAGGCTTGGGCTGATGCAGGCCAGGAA
This sequence comes from Leucogyrophana mollusca, assembly GCA_021014945.1. Classification (NCBI taxonomy): domain Eukaryota; kingdom Fungi; phylum Basidiomycota; class Agaricomycetes; order Boletales; genus Leucogyrophana; species Leucogyrophana mollusca. The sequence goes on along the minus strand of MU266419.1, from coordinate 28,388 downwards.
AGCCAGTGTGTGCTGTTTTGTGCCTTATCCAAGTCACCCTCTCCCATGTCGTGTGACCGTGTCATACCGAGTGCTGACCCTCATGACCCTCCACGTCCTCAACCTCTTTCCTACTCTCCGACCCAAAACCTCGCTAACTCTCCCCACCACCCCGTTCCCACCCCCCCTTTCTCTTCCATTCAAACTTGCCTGCTAACTCCCGCCCCCGTCCTCCTGTATCCCTTTCTCTCCGCCCACAGAATCAACCTCCCCCATTATCATAATCTCCTCCCCCGAGGTACGTGGTTCCTCTCCGGAACCGCTTCTCAAACGGTGCCTCGACGCATGTTGGGATCTACCCAAACCAGTCCTGATGACTAGCTCAGTGCAACATTATGTCCGCTGCATTGAATGTAGTCCCGACCCCGGGCAATTGCATAGATGTTACAACAACGTAGGTATCACGACAGAAAGACGAACAGTGGCCTACACAGACCGTTGGTTGCGCGGGAAGCACCAATAGCAACATATTAGCTCCCGTAGCTCTCTCGACCACGACCACCACTCTAAGGGATCTTCCTCTATCTCGAAGAATGAAGGCGGCCGACTTGCGATTGGCGGCAGTTCCACAGGCTCCGGGGGAGGGATACCATACCGCTCCCTGTCTGGTGACATTATCAATCGCTGTCCGAAGGATGTTTAGGCTATATAACTACGAGGGGAAACAGAATGTACTTGCCACTTTGTCCCGTCCGCCGGCGACGTCGGCGACTCCGGGTGTTGGTTTCTTCTGGCCACGAGGTCCTGATTCATCGCGGGAGACGCCCCTTCTGCGTAGACGATTCCAGAAGCGCATCGGGGGCTGTTTTTGCGTGGCGGAATTTCGCATGTGGGTTTCGTCTCCGGGGTGATCGCCCTGCTTCGGTATGACTGAGGGATCGGCAGCTGGACCAGGCTGTAAATACACACAAGTCAATATCCATAGTGAGGACATGGCCACGATTGATTCACATCAGGATGTTTGCGGGGCGTTGGATGTTCTTCGGGAGGCAAGTGGGGAGAGCCCTGCAGCGTTTCTACGTGGGCACGAGGTCTGCGCGACCGCAAATGTTGCCAGGGTCGACGTATAATACGCATCCATTGGTTTCCAGACTCTGCTGCGGAAGGCAGAGTGTTCAGGCTTTCCGGTTCGGCTTGGAGGTCTTGCTGAGTCTCGGCAGGTTCTGCAGTAGGTCGCTAAAGGGTATTACGGTGAGACTATAGATGCATGTAAAATATTGATACAAACATACGTGGTGTGATTGGAATGAATCCCAGTCGTCTATACTCGGTGCTCGTTCAACTTCCTTCGCGCGCTCAGGTTGCGGCTGCACCACTGCAGGAAGCTGCATAGCGCAGAATTAACATCCGAGGCACCCATCCCGTCCACGACAGGGAAGCAAGCTTACGTCGAGTATAGATGAACTCAGTGAAGAAGTATCTCCGTGTTGCTTGGATGGGGTCCGCTTCAGTTGGGGAGGGGGAGGGCTTGGGTGCGTCGTGACGTGTGCCGAAGGAGCAATGGAGCGCTACAGTACGAAGGATGTGTGTTAGTGGTTAGAAATGCACGGACACAAAATGAAGCCTACGGGTGACTCCCGGTCCCTGGTGGTAGGCGGAGACGGCTAGGGGACGAGGTTAGAGCGGGTGCCGTGTCGAGTGGGGAGCAACACTTACAAGGCTGTCAAGCCCCGCGTCTGTGTCCCACAGGCAGACATCTCGAGTCCCCCCACTAATTACGAAGCGTCCATTTGGTGAGAATGCTACAGAGCGCGGGAAGGCTCGACCAGCAAATGGATCTCCAACTTGTAGTCGCGTCTCGAAGTCCCACAATCGCACTGTCAGGTCAAAAGAGACACTTGCAATCCTCTTCCCATCTGTGCTGATTGCAACTCGCCAGGGTTTGTCCCTGGGCTGCAGCATTGGTCTTCCCACCTCCCGTCCCGTTGCTGCGTCCCATACTCGAATGCTTCCGTCCTCTGATCCAGTGACCAGGAGACGACCGTCCGGTGAATACACCAGCGAATTCACTCTATCCGCATGGCCTCGCATGGGACTGACGACAGTCTTGCCAGTCGAGATCTCCAACACCCGGAAAGACCCGTCGTACGACCCAGTGGCGATGCGTGCGCCATCTGGTGAGAACGACAAGCACAGTGTCAGGTGGTGTAGTTCTCTGACTAGGCTGCCTGTATCCACATCCCACAGCCGTATCGAGATGCCTATCGACGATGCAGTAGCAATGCAGCGACCATCTGGCGAAAAGGTCACGACCAACACATATTCAACCATCCCCTCGTCGCCGTCTATTTTGACCGCCCGTACCCTTTTCCGCCTCACCACATCCCACACGATCAGTCCGCCCTCCACTCTGCCTGCGATTTTCCCGCCGTCCGGAGCAATTGCTATAGCTTCGACGCCGGAATCGTGCTCCAAAGCTTCTCCGTCCTGTTGCCCGGTCTCAACGTTCCAGATGCGAATTGTCTCGTCCCAGGACGCACTCGCTATGTGCCGTCCATCGGGAAAATAAGCGACAGACGTGACGATGAGGGTGTGCCCTTTGAAAACCATCGTCGGAGGATGCGATGTACGCTCGACCGAAGACCTCGGCTCATGCGGCTTCGACATCGGGTGTGGAGATGGGAGAGATGGGTCGTTCGGTCAGCGTTCTGGGACGACGTATGGGGCAGGCGATGGGGTATGAGGGACAGATACTGAAAGCGAGCATGCTGTCTATATGCTCGCTCATGTTGCTGTATGGGTGCGGCACTGCCAATGTATTTTTATCCACCAGATAAGCGCCTTCGAAACAGCGCTTCAGCGCTCGACCCAATAATATTAGTCTAATTCAGTCTGAGAGGGGAACGATTGGGAAAATCGAGACCAACTCCGAGAACGTGCACACCGGGGAGTCATTCCTTCTCGTCGTCGGCTCCCCCTGCGAAGTCACCGATCGAAGACACGAACGCAGCATAGGACGACGTGGCTAATGACTCCCCAAGGCGGAGATCAAGGACTGGAATGTGACGTTGAAGGTATATTTTTGCGTTCCTTTCAACTTGGGCGGTCGCTGATTCCACCCCCGTCTCCTTTGCTCACACTGGATCTTCACTCGTCATATATGACCATTTCCGTCCTTTGGCCCCGATTTTTGGGCCTTTGGTTATTATCGCCAGACGCCCTGTCATCGTAGATAAGCTCGGCTCGTAGCGGAGAATGCTTGTAGTGCTCCCTACCCATTATTGGGTGTCCTATCATCCTCTTGCGCCGCCCAGGGCCGGGTCAGGTCGTGGTCGGGCCGGCATCGACTTCGGAATGCTTTGCTACCCACCGGCGCTTCGTGCAGGCGTACGGGAGGCATACACTCGACCGCGTCAATGCCCCTCACCGCTGGTCACGAACCTTGATGATATTCGGTACTGCCATTGGCTCCTGCTCGTCGCCATACCCTAGCAAGCACCCCCGTGGGAGGAGGGTGCGCACAGCGCGGATAGTGGATTATCCGTACGCAACAGCGGGTGGACACCCGAGCCAGCGGGGCTTTCTGTATTCGTTCGAAGTGTGCACGCAGCGTTAGCATTTGACATCGAGTGGGCATCGAGGATCGGCATCAGCTTACAGCACTGTGGTGCTTCAAGCCTCAAGTTCTACGATGCGTACTGACCGGCACTGGCCTGGGATGGGGGAATTAGCATGATCGGCCTCGGACGAAGTTAAAATTGAGGGCAAAGTCGCCTATCGGTGTGCAGAAAACGAGCGACAAGTGGTGGAGGAGGAGCGAGGTCCAGGTCACATATGGCGTGATGCTGGTGATAGTGGTCTTTGGGCGTGGATGTGGGTGTGATATCGATGGGGGCCAAACGTGAAAGCAAGGAATTTGAAGGTGCCTACCGGTGGGACGCCATAGACAGTGGAATGCGTGCTTGGATAATTTGTATGCAGATGTGTCACCCCAGCGACTCGCTGCATATGCCCAAGACCTAGTATTCAGGGATACGTGCAACGCGCCGCCGTTGACGGCGGGCGTTTGGGCGGGCGGGAGCAGGGCAACGTTGGCCGATGTTGAGGCCGACGAGCAACAAGGGAACCCTTTGACCTGGCGGAGTTGGTTTACGAAAATGGTCACCGTATTACGTAAACAACACTGGCACCTCGATTTGGACCAGCGACGAGCACGGTGAACACGACAGACGCGCTGCTCGTCCTCTGCAACGCCATAAAATCAAACACACCCATAACATACGCACCCACACCCGACTCTCTTGCCATCGCCACCCACCTCGTCCTCGCTCCGTCCCTTTCCCCCCCAAGTCCACCCCAACCCGCTATACCAAGCCCAGCTCACCCGCCGAATGCTACTCTCTCGAAGCCGTCTACCTCGCATGGCTCCTCCGCGACGCACAGGGCGCAGAGTACGTCAAGCAAGCTAGGGAGCTCGGCCTCGCGGTCGGGTTCGTGAGTGCTATCGAGCGCAAGACGGTCGTCGAGTGGCTTGAGGGACGTGCGCTGGACCAGACACAGGGTGGGCGGATCCTGCCGCTCGAGGGTGAGTCTGCGCTGTGCTTCGCCCGTAGGCTCACATCCCATTAGCGGAATTGACGCCGCCGCCTGGTACGCCTCCGCGCTCGACGCCCGCCCTCACTCCCACTCCGTCCGCCGCCACGCCGAAACACACGCACGTGCCTGCCGCAGATTCGCCCACTAAGCGGTGCTACGTTTCGTACCCACAGGATGTCGAGGTCGTCAAGTGGATACGGGAGAACCAGGTCGAGTTGAGGGATAGGAATACCGTGCTGCGTGGGGTGAAAGCTAACGTGAGTGCCCTGGCACCCACCATACCAACCACACTCTTCTCTCACTCCAAAATGAACTAACGCACCCCCACCCCCACAGAACTTCCCCCCCTTGCGCACGGCATACGCCGATAAGCTCAAGAAGCTCAAGGAGACGTAGGGTGCCGAGTGCGCGGCTCGAGCTGATGCAGGCCAGGAAAACTACTGAGTTCTTTGTTTTGTTCTGTGCCTTATCCTCCCATTTTCCCTCCATGTCGTGTACGACCGTGTCATACCGAGTCCCTGCTTCTGATCCCATCCCATTCCCTCCCATCCCCCACTTCGCCCCAACCTCATTAACACCCCCCATCCCTCTTCCTCTCCCTTCTTTCCTATCTTGTATGCAAACGTACAACCCCCCTTCTCTCCCCATCTCCCCCACTTCATTTCCCTCCCCTTTTCTTATCCTCCTGTTCTCCCACCCCTTCCTATCCCGGTCCCGCCAATTCCCACCTTGTTTCCTGCCCCCCTCCCCGTCCTCCCTCACAAACTCTCCCCATCCCATCCCTCCCCATCCCTCCCCTCTCATGCCCTCCTCTATCCAAACGCCCCCCTCCCCGCCCCAGAATCAACTTCCCATCACCATAATCTCCTCCCCCCCACCGCGCTCATAACGATGCACAACGTCAAGCGCTTCCTCCAAGAATCTGTCTTCGAGGCGTCCGCAGTCGCCTGCCCACGCGCCGGTGTGCAGGGAGGGCGGGCGCGGGGAGGACCTCGTCACTGTTGACTCACCGTTGACCGCGCGGTCCCGTCCTCCCACTCCTCCTCGCTTGGCGCCGGGGGCGGAAGTAGTAGTGGTGGGGGAAGTGGTGGAGGAGGCGGAGGAGGGGCAGGAGGAGGTGGGCGAAGACAGCGCTACTTCATAATCGACTCCACCAAGGCCCTTGCCAAGTTCGGCGGCGCGAACGACGCATGGGGGCGCGTCGTCTGCGTCATGACGACTGGCCAGGCGTGGCAGTTCTGCCCATACAAGTGGGCCGAGCCGAGGGTCCTGTTTCATCATGGTGAGTCGAGGCGTACTGGTTTGCGGGCTTTCGGGCGTGTTTTTTGGTGTGGAAGTGGGGAGGGGGAAGTGGCGCGTGCATGGTGGGGGGTGTTTGATGCCCCTTTTGCGTGGCGTGCGTATTCCCTCTGCAATCTGGGAGTCGGGGTTGGTTACGGCGCGAGTATGCATCGCAGTCGTAGGGTCTGGTGCCCGCCGGCGCCGGCGCCGACACTGGTTGGGGTTTATGCATTGGCGGTTGGGTTGCGGTCGGGGTGGGGGCGTTCGTGAACGGGGTTGGACTTGGGTGCGGGGGCTGAGGTTTTAGAGCCAGGCGTAGGGCTGGGGCTCGAGGGACGTGCGGCGGTGTGCACAAACGCTACTCGACATCGGTACTGACCCTCCCCATTTTTAACGTCGATGCTGATACTCCCCGTTTTGTTTTGTGCGCATACACAAGGGCATATATGGCTCCTGGACGGATGACCCCCTGAACACGAAGGTCAAGGACTGGAATGTGACGGAGCTGAAGGTGCGTTTTTGTGGCCGTTTTAGCTCGCGCGCGTCCACCTCGAGTTGATGTGCAATTGTGTATCTTAATTGACTCACGATTGTTTACCTCGAATTAACTCGCTCCGTTCACCTTGAATTAACCTACTCCGGTTTATCTCGCATCGCGTCAATCCACTTCGAATTAACGCCTTGCCTCGCGGAAAGAGTCCGGTTCACGCATCATGATTAGTCGGACGACTCCGCGCGCACTGTCGTTTGGCGTACACTGTAGGCGTCACGTCAGGCTGTGGGGTGCGAGGTTGGCGCTGGTTGGCGGGACGTATCTACCATAATGCATGATCGTAGTCAATCTAGGAATGGGGCTCTTGACCATGACGGGCCTTGGCGTCAGGCAGGGCTCGGGGAACATGATAAGCACACCTTGATCTTCGTCGTGTCCAGCTCATCGTCACTGGCTCTACAATTCGTGATCAGCCCGGTGACTTGTCGATGTGGCGAGATCGATGTCAAAGAAGTCTCTGCTGCTGCGCTTCAAGTTCATGTGAACGTGGGGGCACATGACAAGTGCAAACGAGATGGACAGTGCCAGACCACCATCTATGTTAGTGATAGCGTGCTAGATGGTAGCAAACAAGATATATAAGCCGCACATTTGTACATCCGTTGCTGGTGATAATGAGAACTTCAGTCCAAACAACATGAACGAAAGCACAAGTCGAACCCAATCTGAACTAAGAGGAATATCAGTAAATGTCAACCGTGTGAGGGGCATTAAAGCTCACCATCAATATCGAATGCAGTATCAATTATCACAAGGCGTTAAGCTCCGATATGGACGAACACGATCCTCTGCTCGAGGGGGACTACTTTCCCGTCCACCGTCCGCATAGCTATGTTCAGTGATGCCGCCGCCTTCGTGTAGTCCATTCTGTGCTCGAACATTGTCTTGTAGAACGCCGAGACCATGTGGTGAGTGATCTCGTCGTCGACAGCCCACATCGTTCCGATGACGCTCTTGAACCCCGCAAACTGCATCCCTGCAGCTAGATGGATCACCTCGTCCGGTGTTTTCGCATCCCCGACCGCAGTGTGACAAGCGGAGAGAAACGCGAACTCTGGGCGAGAGATATCGGCACGAATGATGTCCAGAAGGGAGAGGGGCTTGTCGTGCATGGCAAAACACGAGTTAAAAGCCTGAGTCATGTCTTGTTTGCCGTGGCAAGCAAGGTGAATCCAGGAATTCTTGCAGAGAGCGTCTATTGCCGCGCATTTCGTGGCAGCAGTATCGGCTAGACGTGTGGAAGGCACAGATGATGGCAATTGGCGTAGGACGAGGTCGAGTTCCGCATTCACTGTGAGGAGTTCCTTTTCATAACTTCCTCTGCTGGGCATCGCTTGGCCAATTGCAGCGAAATTTGGAGGCATCACTGACGCTATCGTGTTGTGTCTCCTCGTCCTGATAAGGGCCGACAACGTTGGAGTGTACGATGTTATGTATAGATCGGACAAGCCCAACTCGTCCTTGCGGTATGGACCAGCGGCATGCAACGGCAGCGACGTGAACTTGGACGTCGGGCACAACCAGATCCGCGAGGCCACTGGGACCTGAATACCCCCTAGCGCAAGGACGATGGGATGCACAACGATATCCCAAAGTAATCGTAGTAGAGAAAATAACCGATTCCGCCTGCCATTCTCGTGCCCGGGAGCACTAGAACTTGAATGAGTCTTCAGGACGCGAACGAACTCTGACCCCAATCGAGTGACGTCTTTCAGAGTGATGTTTCTAAGGGGTACATGATGCGGAGGGTCATCCCGGAAAACAATGAGTGCGTCGCAGGAATATTTACTGGCGTTGATCACAATGACGGGACCTTCAATGGCAGCCTGCTGGAGATCGGAGTAGAGCGGAGGTAACAGATATCGAGAGAAACCCTCCAGCTGTCGTACTTCGCACACAACAGAATCCCATTTGTCAGCCAGGTGTCGGTGGCGTCGTGCTTCTTCGTCGCGAGAACTACCGTCCTTGTCATCCCACAGCCTTCCAGACAACCTGTCAAGCTCCGAGCCGATTCGCTGAAGATCTGTGGCCAGCCTTTCACTGTGTGCATTCGCATCAGAAAGCTGCTGGAGGGGCGTATGGAGGTTTGCCATTTGTGTCCATATTACACCCCTTCCCTGCTCGAGTAGCTCTACTGCAGTAGCAGGGTTGTTCCGACGAAGAGCGCAAGATGCAGCATTGGCCGCTAAGGAGGAAGAGATGCTTTTGAGGAGCTCATGGCGCGAGACAATGGATGACCTTGAGATGGTGTGGCGGTCGACATTGGCCAAGCATGCTCTGTAGGCGTTCAACGCAGAAACGTGATTAAATCTCTCTGCCGCTCTAATCCATGTCAGCGAGTACTTCACTTGCTCCCACGAACCGCAGTTTGTGTCTGTGGAGGCCAGTTCATGGTACTGGAAAGCGATGTCGAGATCAGCCCTGTCGCTGAACTGGTTGAATCGAGTAGAAAGGGCGAGGGCGAGGTTGTTCAGTGATCTTGAGTGGAAGGGGTGCCCTTGTGGACATACTGCTAGAGCTGCACGATAGAGCTCGATGGCTTCGTCCAGGTCCGCTCTGTCGCAACACTGCTTGAATCGAGTGGAAAGGGTGAGAGCAAGGTTCCCCAGGGATGTGGAGTGATGGGGGTGCCCTGGTGGACGCAACACCAAAGCTGCACGATTCAGCTCGATGGCTTCGTCCAGGTCCGCTCTGTCTCCGCACTGCTTGAATCGAGTGGAAAGGGTGGAAGCGAGGTTGTTCAGGGACGTCGAGTGATGGGGGTGCCCCGGTGGATGCAACGCCAAGGCTGCGTGATTGAGCTCGATGGCTTCGTCCAGGTCCGCTCTGTCGCCGAACTGGTCGAATCGAGTGTGAAGGGTGGAAGCAAGGTTGCTCAGAGACGAGGCATAGTCGGGGTTCCCTGGTGGACGCAACGACAGGGCTGCGCGATCCAGCTCCATGGCTTCATCCATGTCGGTTCTGTCACCAAACTGCTCGAATCGAGTGTAAAGGGTGGAAGCAAGGTTGTTCAGGGACGTCGAGTGATGGGGGTGCCCCGGTGGATGCAATAACAGGGCTGCACGATTGAGCTCGATGGCTTCATCCAGGTCCGCTCTGTTGCCGAACTGGTCGAATCGAGTGGAAAGGCTGGAAGCGAGGTTGCTCAGAGACGAGGAATGGTCGGGGTGCCCTGGTGGACGCAACGCCAGGGCTGCGCGATTGAGCCCCATGGCTTCGTCCATGTCGGCTCTGTCGCCGAACTGGTGGAATCGAGTGTAAAGGGTTGAAGCGAGGTTGTTCAGGGATGTCGAGTGATTAGGGTGCCCCGGTGGGCGCAGCGCCAGGGCTGCGCGATTGAGCTCAATGGCTTCGTCCATGTCGGCTCCGTCGCCGAACTGGTCGAATCGAGCGGAAAGGGTCGAAGCAAGGTTGCTCAAAGATGACGAGCGGTCGGGGTGCCCTGGTGGACGCAACGCCAGAGCTGCGCGATCCAGCCCCATGGCTTCATCCATGTCGATTCTGTCACCAAACTGCTCGAATCGAGTGTAAAGAGCGGAAGCGAGGTTGTTCAGGGATGTCGAGTGATGGGGGTGCCCCGGTGGATGCAACGCCAGGGCTGCACGATTGAGCTCAATGGCTTCGTCCAAGTTCGCTCTGTCGCCGAACTGGTCGAATCGAGTGGAAAGGCTGGAAGCGAGGTTGCTCAGAGATGAGGAATGGTCGGGGTGCCCTGGTGGATGCAACACCAGGGCTGCGCGATCCAGCTCCATGGCTTCATCCATGTCGGCTCTGTCGCCGAACTGCTTAAATCGAGTGTAAAGGGTGGATGCGAGGTTGTTCAGGGACGTTGAGTGATCGGGGTGCCCTGGTGAACGCAACGCCAGGGCTGCGCGGTTCAGAACAATGGCTTCGTCGAGGTCGGCTCTGTCGCTGAACTGCTTGAACCGAGTGTAAAGGGTGGAAGCGAGGTTGTTCAGGGATGTCGAGTGATCGGGGTGCCCTGGTGGACGCAATTGGAAGGCTGCGCGAATGAGCTCGATGGCTTCGTCGAGGTCGGCTCTGTTGCCGAACTGCTCGAATCGAGTGGAAAGGGTAAGAGTGAGGTTGTTTAGGGACGTGGAATGATGGGGACGCCCTGGTGGACACAACGTGAGGGCTGCGCGCCCGAGCTCGATGGCTTCGTCCAGGTCCGCTATGTCGCCGAGCCGTCGGAATCGAGTGAAAAGGGAGAGAGCGAGCCGGATCAGCGATTTGGAGCGTTTGGGGTGCCCCGCTGGACGCAAGCCCAGAGAGACACGATGGTGATCGACTACCTCCTCCAACTTCTCTCTATGGTGGCTCTCCTTGGATTCGGAATACATGGTGTCGGCAGAGTCATGTACGGAGCGCACAGCTGAACGTTCCATGTTCCTCGTATCACCCTGCCACCGAGGCTTTCCCGAGCTCTAAGAAATAGTGTCCCCGTCAGTACAGACAGCGGAGATCGAATGAATCATGTACCTCGCCAACGCCGGGACGTTCACCTTCGGTATGTGCAGCTCGTCCGACTTTCACAATCGGATGGCCTTCTTCGTAGGGTGCTTTCGCTGGCATAGTCATATCTAGGAAGAAACCTCAGCCTCCAATTTAGGAGTGGGGCTCTTGGACAGCGTGACGGACCTTTGTATCAGACAAAGGCGATTATTATAGCGACTCAGCCGGGCTCGACATCGTGTGGAGATGGGAGAAGTGGGCCAGTCAGTGACAGTGTTGGGGGGAGGACTATGGGTCGTGAGGGAAGGAAACTCCAAGTGAGCATGCTGTCTATATGCTCGCTCAAGTTGCTGTATGGGGCACTGCCAATGTGTTTTTAGCCAACGTATAAGTGCCCCAGCGCCCGACCTAATAATATACCTTCCTGATGCACATATTTACAGGCTTTCTGCTCTGCTAGGCCGCACAAAGCCTCACGCTCCAAACCTCATTATCGAGGAGGATTTATCAGCGGGCGTTGAAGTGGATCGGGGAATACCGATTGGGCATATCTAGATCAACTCCGAGAACGAAAATGCGACAAGCAACCTCATCAGTGAGTCCTTCCTTCTCGTCATCAGTCGCCCTGCGAAGTCTGCGATCGAAGACATGAATGCAGGCCAGGACGATATGTGCCGCATCACAAGCACGTTTCCCGCTGGGCACTTTCTGAGCTCGTTCCATGCTGGAACATTCACTTGTTCAGTCAAGCACCCGGGATGTCACAACTCGGAGTGTTGTCCGACCCGCTCGAGCACCAGACCCTAACCCCACGATGCATACCCGCGCCGTGACCAACCGACTAGACCGCGAAAACACGCACGCCACGCAGGAGGGGGGGTAAACACCACCCCCACAATGCACGCACCACCCCACCCATCGCTACCGTGCACGCAGCTCTTCCCCCTCCCCACTCCCACCCCCACATATCCACACAAACCCCCGCCCCAGTCCACGATTCACCATGGCGAAACAGCACCCTCGGCTCCGCCCACTCATACGGACAGAACCGCCACGCCTGGCCTAGGGGAAGATAAACACAGACTCAGACCTTGATGATATTCGGCACTGCCACTGACTCCTGCTCGTTGCCATATCCCAGCAAGCACCCCCCGTTGGAGAAGGGTGCGCACGTCTCGGATGGTGATTTACCCGTACGCAACAGCAGGTAGCCAGTCGAGCTTGTACGCGTTCGAACCCTGCACGCGGTTTTAGCATATGACATTGAGCGATATTGAGGATTATCATCAGCATACAGCACGTGGTGGCACTGCTTCAAGTTCCATAACGCATACTAGCCGGGACTGGCCTGGGGATCGGAGTATTTGGCATGATCGGCCGTGGGCGAAGTTGAAATTGACTCTTGAGGGTTAGATCGCCATTTGATACGCAGACAACGAGGGACAAGTGGCGGCGGAGGAGAAAGGTCCAGGTCCGTATAGCGTACGCTGTTGATGGGGGTCGTTGGGAGTGGATGTGAGTGGAGTATCAATGAGGGCCAGCGTTACGGTAGGGAGCTTGGAGGCTTGGAGGTAGTCTGGGGCCCATCCCATCTATGAGGCAAGCCGTCGATAGATCATAGTAAGGGATGGTCACCAGACTACCTTGGAGGTGGGATGCTGTAGACGGTGTAATGCGTGGTTAGATGGCTTGTATGTAGGTGTGTCGCCCCGGCGACTCGCTACATGTGCCCCAGACCTTGTGGTGCAGGACATATGCAGCGTGCCGCCATCGACGACGTTGAGGTCGACGAGCAACAAGAGAACCCTTTGACGTGGCGGAGTTGGTAAACCAAAATGCTCTGATTACATAAACAGAAGCACTGACCTCGACATTGACCTGCGATGAGCACGATGAACAGACCGACGCGCTACTCGCCCTACGCAACGCCCACACCGATGACATACGCACCCAACGCCCAACTCCCTCGATACCGCCACCCACCTCGCACTCGCCCCGTCCCTCTCCCTCCCCAAGTCCACCCCAACCCGTTACACAAAGCCCAGCTCACCCATAGAATGCAATTCCCTTGAAGCCGTCTACCTCGCGTGGACCCTACGCGACGCCCAGCGTGCAGAGTACGTCAAGCAAGCTAGGGAACTCGGCCTCGCTGTCGGGCTCGTGAGCGTCACGGAACGCAAGACGGTCGTCGAGTGACTTGGGGGACGGGCGCTGGATCAGACTCGGGGCGAGCGGGTCCTGCCTCTCGAGGGTGAGTGTGCGCTGTGGCTGTGCTTCATCCGCATGTGGCTCACGTGGCATCAACCGAATCGACAACCCCGCCAGGTACGCCTCCCCATTCGACGCCCGCCCTCGCTCCCACTCCGTCCGCCGCCTCGCCGAAATACACGCACGCGCCGGCCGCAGATTCGCCCACTAAGCGGCGCTACGTCGCGGACCCGCAGGACGTCGAGGTCGTCAAGTGGATACGGGAGAACGAGGTCGAGCTGAGGGGTAGTAATAGGGTGCTGCACAGGACGAAGGCTAACGTGGGTACTACAATTTGTACTACAATACTAACAATGCACTTATATCACTCACACACACCATCTCCTCCCCACCGCGCTCATAAAAATGCACAACGTCAAGCGTTTCCTCCAAGAATCCGTCTTCCAGCCGTCCGCCGCGGCGCACGCACGCTCCGGTGCGCAGGGGGGCGGGCGCGGGGAGGACCTCGTCACCGTTGATCGCGCGCTCTCGTCTTTCCACTCCTCCTTTACTTCCGCCGGGGGAAGTGGAAGTGGCGGTGGGGGTGGGGGTGGGTGGAGGGGTAAGTGGAGGAGGGGGAGGGCAAGACAGCGCTACTTCATTGCGTTTGGGATCCGGGGCGTTCGTGATTTGCACTTGAGCGTGAGTGTTTAGAGTCTTCCAGCTTCGTCTATCGCGGATCGTAGGACAAGCACAACCAGAGTGGTTGGGTTGGTCCGAGCGGTAGCTCGGGACGGGACGCAGGCGAGATGGCGCCGCTCGGGTGGGCGGGAACAGCTTGTGTGCGATTTTGGGGCGGCTGTGCTCGTCCAAACGAACTCAACTTGTTATTACGATGTGCCTAGGCTGGCTGAGGCGCGGGGTTGGCATTCGGGTTTGGAACCCAGGCGCGTGGTGCCTGGGGTTTGGGTCTGGGATCCGAGCGCGGGATTGGGGCTCGGCGAGCGTGGGGTGTGCACAAACGCTACCCGTCATCAATACTGATACTCCCCGTTTTCTTCTGTGCGCGGTCAAGGGCATATAGGTCTCTTGGCTGAACGACCCCCCGAACACGAATATTAAGGACCGGAATGTGACGTGACTCGAGCTGGTTTACTCACTGCGGTTTATCTCAGATCGCCCTCCCTCTTCCCGCCTTTCACCTCTACCATCTACCCCTCCTCCACTCCCCCCTACCACTCTAGATGTTGTACGCATACGTTCTCAACAAAACGGTAAGCACTTCCAGCTCCAATACCAATAATGCATATTCTCTGCGCACACAAGGTACGTGGGTCCTCTCCAGAACCGCTTCTCAAACGGTGTCCCGACGCATGTTGGGATCTACCCAAACCAGTTCTGATGACTAGCTCAGTGCAACATTGTGTCCGTTGCATTGAATAAGTCAACTACTGTAGCCCCGACCCCGGGCAATTGCATAGATGTTACAACAACGTAGGTATCACGACAGAAAGACTAACAGTGGCCTACACAGGCCGCGTGTTGCGCGGGAAGCACCAATAGCAACATATCAGCTCGCATAGCTCTCTTGACCACGACCACCCCTTCAAGGGATCTTCCTCTATCTCAAAGAATGAAGGCGGCCGACTTGCGATTGGCGGCAGTTCCACAGGCTCCAGAGGTACACCGTACTCCTCCGTGTCCGACGACATTACCAATCGCTGTCCGAAGGAGGTTTAAATTAATGAGCTACAAGGGGGGCAGAATGTACTTGCCACTTTGTCCCGTCCACCGGCGACGTCGATGACTCCGGGTGTTGGTTGTTTCTGGCCACGAGCTCCTGATTCATCGCGGGGGGCACCACTTCTGCGTAGACGGTTCCAGAAGCGCATCCGGGGCTGTTTTTGCGTATCTATATCACCCATGAGGGCTCCGTCCCCAGTGGAATCGCTGTGTGTCGGTATGGCTGACGGATCGGTAGCTGGTCCAGGCTGTAAATATGTGCAGGTCAATATCCATAGTGAGGACATGGCGACGAATCATTCACATCAGGATGTTTGCGGAGCGTTGGGTGTTCCTTGGGAGGCGAGTGGGGAGAGTCCTGCGGCATTTCTACATGGGCACGAGGTTTGCGCGACCGCAAATGGCGCCAGCGCCGACGTATGATACGCGCCCATTGGTTGCCAGACGCGGAAGGCGGAGTGTTCAGATTTTGGGGTTCGACCCGGGGTTCTTGCTGAGTCCCGGCAGGTTCTGCAGTAGGCTGCTAGAGAGTACCATAGTGAGACTATAGACACATTTAAAATGCCGATCCACGCATACGCGGTGTGGTTGGAAGGAATCCCAGTCGTCTATACTTGGTGCTCGTTTAACTTCCTTCAGATGCTCGGGTTTCGGCTGCGTCACTGCAGGAAGCTACATAACGCAGAATTAACATCCGAGGCACCCATCCCCTCCACGACAGGGAAGCAAGCTTACGTCGAGTATAGACGGACTCAGTGAAGAAGTATCTCCGTGTTGCTTGGATGGGGTCTGCTTCAGTTGGGGAGGGGGAGGGCTTGGGTGCGTCGTGACGTGTGCCGAAGGAGAAATGGAGCGCTACAGCACGACAAATGTGAGTTAGTGGGTAGAGAGTCGCACGTATACAAAATGAAGCCTACGGATGGTTCTTGGTTGCTGGTGGTAGGTGGAGACGGCTGGGGGACGAGGTTAGAGCGGGTGCCATATTCGAATTGGGAGCGGCACTTACGGTGCTGTCAAGCACCGCGGCGGTGTCCCACAAATTGATATCTGGACTCCCCCCGCCGATTATGAAACGTCCATTTGGCGAGAATGCTACAGTGCGTGTCCAGCCGAAGGCTCGGCTGGTAAATGGGTCTCCAACTTGTAGTCGCGTCTCCAAGTTCCACAATCCCACTGTTTTGTCAGACGAAGCACTTGCAATCCTCTTTCCATCCGCGCTGATTGCAATACAGTGGATTGGGATCATGGGCAGCAGCATCGGGCTCCCCACCTCCTGCCCCGTTGCACCATCCCATGCTCGAATGCTTCCATCATCTGACGCAGTGACCAGGAGACGACTGTCTGGTGAGTACACCAGCGATATCACTGCATCTGTATGGCCTCGTATGGGACCGACGACAGTCTTGCCAGTTGAGATATCCAACACTTGGCAAGACCCGTCGGATGACCCGGTGGCGATGCATGCACCGTCTGGTGAGAACGACAAGTACCATACCGCGTTGGTGTGTGGTTGTAGTTCTTTGACTGAACTACCTGTGTCCACATCCCACAGCCGTATCGAGGCGCTCGCCGACGACGCAGTAGCAATACAACGACCATCTGGGGAAAAGGCCACCATCAACTGATCTAGAACGTCTTCTGAGCCGCCGTCCATTTTGACTCCTCGTACCCTTTTCCGCCTTGCCACATCCCATATGATCAGCCTGTTCACCACTCTACCTGCGATTGTCCTGCCGTCCGGAGATATTGCTATAGCTCCTACTTCGTAATCGTGCTCCAAAGCTTCTCCCTCCTGCTGCCCGGTCTCAACGCTCCAGATGCGGATAGTCTTGTCGTCACACCCACTCGCTATGTGCTGACCGTGGGGAAAGTAAGCGACAGCCCTGACGCCGTTGGTGTGCCCTTTGAAAACCTTTGTCGGAGAATGTGATGCACGCTCAGCCGAAGAGCTGGACTCTCCCAGGCTTGACATCGCGTGGAGATGAGATAGATGGGCGGTCAGTGACGATTTAGGTTGATGTTTGGGGGAACTATGTGTTGTGAGGGACAGAAACTCAAAGTGAGCATGCTGTCTATATGCTCGCTCAAGTTGCTGTATTGGCGCGGCACTGCCAATGTCTTTTCGGCCAACGGATGGGCGCCTTTGACGCAGCCCTTCAGCGCTCGACCTGATATTACATCTTCTCGACACAAGTCAACACAGGACCTCTACTCTGCCGGGCTTCACAGGGCCTCACGTGCCCAACCTTGCTATCATGGGTTCACAAACCATCATGCACGTCGCCTCATAGGTCGACAAATTCAAATCCATCCTGTCTTCCTGTCCCCCCAGCCGACTTGTGCGTTGCTGCGCCCCCAGGTGACACATTCCGATAGCTTCCAGCTCAGATCAAGGTTCCAAACACCTGCCCTTGATCTTCCCCTATCGATGTACCGCAGGTGAAGTTAATGTTGGTACCTGACCCGGAACTGGCATCTTGTCCTGTGATGCCTTAGATGGTTCCAGATCTGCATCGGAGGTGATCTCACAGATCTCTGTATGACACCGGACACATATCAGAACACGCTGGCATCAATATGATGGGGAACGGGACCACTCGGGAACACCACAGGCTTGGTATTGGGGCTTGCTTGGCCACAAATTCATGTATCAGTCCACCTCTAGCTCTCCGTATATCATGTATTATCTCTATCTGGCCATAGCCAGGGGTGATACATCACACCTACAGTAACAGGTGTCACAAAGCCTCACGCGCCCAATCTCGCTATCATGGGCCCACAAACCACCATGCACATCGTCTCACAGGTCGATACATTCATATCCATCCTGTCCTCTTGTCCCCCCAGCCGACTTGTGCATCGCTGCGCCCCCAGGTGACACATTCCGATAGCCTTCAGCTCAGATCAAGGCTCCAAAAACCTGCCCTTGATCTTAACCTATTGATGTATCGCGGGTGATGTCGTCGCCAGTGACTATTGTGAGGTCTAGTACGCACACCTGCAGGCGAGTGTGATTGGATTGCGTGTTGGGGTTCCTCCAGGCTTCTCCACCTGTCCTCCTTGCCTAAATCACTCTTCAAATCGCAAGTATGGACTCCTACCCCTACGTACTTTCAGTCGCCGAATTTTCTACTACGAATCTTTACAGTGTTTTCCTCGTGCCAGTCTGGGGAATTTATTGGTAGACGAAGCCGACAGAGAGGCGCGATTGGGCAAGTCCGAGAACGATGACTGCAGCGGACAACCACATCAGCAAGTGGTTCCTGCTTGCCGTCGGTTTCCACTGTGAAGTCTGCGATCGAAGACACGGACGCAGCCTACGGTCTGTCCTGCACCACAAATGTCTGTTGCTGGCTCGTTCCATCTCGGGCATTCGCTGAGCTCCGGGTACGTCACTGTCGCGGTGGGCTACCCAAAGCCTTGTCCTCACGATCATTTATTCTCGTGATCCGGGTGAGCAATTTGCTTCCTGATTGCGGGGCCCCACTTTCGAGGCTGCTGTCGGTATGGGACACGTGCATTCGCACGGCCCTTGCAAGATTCTCTTTCTTCCTAGCTGTATCTTTCGTCCCGTCCACCGCTCCTGCCGCCCATCTTCGACATAGGACTCCACCAGACCGTCATTCGCAATCACCATTCATTCACGTCGACTATCCACGCTTAGTAGCCGTTGATACGGTCCTTTCGTAAAGTACCGTCTGCCGTCTCAACGCTCGCGCTCACACTTGTGCCTCTCGTCGGTATCGTCATGGAAACATGAAAGGTGGCCTAGCCAGGCCGTTGGTTGCGCGGGAAGCACCAATAGCAGCATATTAGCTCGCATAGCTCTCTTGACCACGACCACCCCTTCGAGGGATCTACCTCTATCTCAAAGAATGAAGGAGGGCGACTTGCGATTGGCGGCAGTTCCACAGGCTCCGCCGGAGGTACACCGTACTCCTCTGTGTCCGGTGACATTATCAATCGCTGTCCGAAGCAGGTTTAGGTTAATGAGCTACAAGGGGGACAGGATGTACTTGCCACTTTGTCCCGTCCACCGGCGACGTCGACGACTCCGGGTGTTGGTTGCTTCTGGCCACGAGGTCTCGATTTATGACGGGAGGCACCACTTCTGCGTAGACGGTCCCAGAAACGCACCGGGAACTGTTTTTGCGCGTCTGGGTTTCTCACGTGGGCTTCGTCTCCAGTGTGATCGCCCCGCGTCGATATGGCTGAGGGATCAGTAGCTGGGCTAGGCTGTAAATACACACAAGTCAATATTCGTAGTGAGGACCTGGCCACGAATCATTCACATCAGGATGTTTACGGGGCGTTGGATGTTCCTCCGGAGGGGAGTGGGGAGAGTCCTGTGGGGTCTCTATGTGGGCATGGGGTTTGCGCGACAGCAAATGGCGCCAGGGCCGACGTATGATACGCGCCCATCGGCTGTCAGGTGCAGAAGGCGGAGTGTTCAGGTTTCCGAGTTCGGCTCGGGGTTCCTGCTGGGTCTTGGTAGGTTCTGCAGTAGGTTGCTAGAGAGTAGTGCAGTCACGAGACGATAGATACATTTAAGATATCGATCCACACATACGCGGTGTGATTGGAATGAATCCCAGTCGTCTATGCTCGGTGCTCGTTGACCTTGCTTCGCGCGCTCAGGTGTCGGCTGCACTACTGCAGGAAGCTACATAGCGCAAAATTAGCATCTGAGGCACCCGTCCCCTCCGTGATAGGAAAGTAAGCTTACGTCGAGTATAGACGAACTCAGTGAAGAGGTATCTCTGCGCGTCTTGGATGGGGCCTGCTTCTGTTGGAGAAAGGGAGGTGGATGCGTTATCACGTGTGCCGAAGGAACAATGGAGCGCTACAACACGACAGGTGTGCGTTAGTGGGTGGAAAGGCTCACGTACACAAAATGAAGCCTACGGAGGGTTCTCGGTTGCCCGTGATTGGTGGAGACGGCTAAGGGACGAGGTCAGAGCGGGTGCCATATTCGAGTTGGGAGCACCACTTACGGCGCTGTCAAGCACCGCGGCTGTGTCCCATAATTCTACATCTCGACCTCCCCCAATGATTACGAAGCGTCCATTTGGTGAGAATGCGACAGAGCGTGTCCAGCTGGAGGCTCGGCTGGCATATAAGTCTCCGATTTGTAGTCGCGTCTCCAAGTTCCACAGTCGCACTGTGTGGTCAGCTGAGGTAATTGCAATCCTCTTTCCATCCGCGCTGATTACAATTCCCCGGATGGCGCTCCCGGGCAGCAAAATCGGACTTCCCACCTCCCATCCCGTTGCAGCATCCCATGTTCGAATGCTTCCATCATCTGACCCAGTGACCAGGAGACAGCTGTCTGGCGAATACACCAGCGACGTCACTGCATCCGCATGGCCTCGTGTGGGACCGACGACAGTCTTGCCGGTTGAGGTATCAAACACTCGGAAAGACCCCCTGGGTGAACCAGTGGCAATGCGTACGCCGTCTGGTGAGAATGACAAACACCATACCATGTCGACATGTTGCTGTAGTTCTCTAACTAGGCTGCCTGTGTCCACATCCCACAGCTGTATCGAGGTGCCCATCGACGATGCGGTAGCAATGCAACGACAATCTGGGGAAAAGGCTACCATCAACGCATATGCGGCCCGATCCAACTCGCCGTCTAATTTGACTGCCCGTACCCTGTTCCGTGTTACCACATCCCACACAATCAGCCCGCCCACCACTCTACCTGCGATTGTCGCGCCGTCTGGAGCTATTGCTATAGCTCTTACTTCAGAATCGTGCTCCAAAGTTTCTCCTTCCTGTTTCCCGGTCTCGACGTTCCAGATGCGGATGGTCTTGTCGTCGGATCCACTCGCTATGTGCCGTCCGTCGGGAAAATAAGCAACAGAATCGACGAAGTGGGTGTGCCCTTTGAAAACCTTTGTCGGAGGATGCGATGAGGTACGCTCAACCGAAGAGCTTAACTCAGCTGGGCTGGACATCGTGTGGAGGTGGAAGAGATGCGCCGATCAGTGATTTTTGGGCGACGTATGGGGAGGACAATGAGTTATGAGGGACGGAATCACAAAGTGAGCATGTTGTCTATATGCTTGCTCAAGTTGCTGTATTGGCGCGGCACTGCCAATGTGTTTGTCGCCAACATATAAGCGCCTTTGACACAGCCCTTCAGCGCTCAACTGAATAATAGATACTCTCGACGCATATAATTACGGGATTTCTGGGGGCCTCGCAAAGCCCATGTACGTACCTTATAGGTCGACAGATTCACTCTGGGTACTCCCTTCATCTCGACCTATATCGACGTACTACAATTGTGCCAATTAGTTGCATGTTGAGGCTCCTCACAATATCTCTGGCCTGTTCGCCTGAACTTATCCCTCGGCTGGTGGATGTGGACCCAACCTCATGTACTTTGAGTTACCGAGCCTCTCTATATCTGAATATTTACGACGTTTTGCATGTGCACTGCCAGGCCAATCCGGGGATATAACAGTGGGCGTTGAAATGGACCAGGGAGGAACAATTGGGCAAGTCGAGATCAACTGCTCTGTACTCGTTTCAAGTGTACACGCGGTTTTAGCATTTGACATTGAGGAATTATCATGAGGCAACGTACAGCACCGAGATGCTTCCACGATGCATACTGATCGGGCCTGGCCTGGAGATTGGGGGATTAGCATGATCGGCCGCATGCGAAGTTGAGGGCTAGGTCGCCTGTTGGTGCGCAGAGCACGAGCGACAAGTGGCGACGGAGGAGCAAAGTCCAGGCCACGTATAGCCTGGCGCTGTTGATGGCGGTCATTTGAGCGTGGGTGTAGGTGAGGCAGGCGTGGATATCGAAGAGGGCCAGACATTGAAGCAAACAATTTTAAAAATACTTACCAGTGGGACGCTATGGGCAGCGAAATGCGTGCTTAGATAATTTGTATGTCTAAGAGTGGGAGAGGAACCGTTGCAGATGTGTCACCCCAGCGACTCGCTACAACTGCCCGAGACATTGTTGGTACAGGACGCGTGTAGCGTGTCGCCATCGACGGTGGTCGTTTGGGCAGCAAGCGGGAGGAGTGTAACGTGCAACTCCCAAAGGATGACGAACAACAACAGGAGATCGACGGGGGATATTGGGAAGCTTCGACGGCACTCATATCGGGGCTCTCAAGTGGTCCCCTCTCAGCTATGAGGCTGGGATTTGTATGATGTACTCGCGGCTACGAGGCCGGGTTCAAAACGTGCTCCCGGCGACGAGGCTGAGGGACGTGCTCAGAATTGGCGGAGTTGGTATGTGGCCTTGACGCCAATTTCTCGCGGAGAGTCGCAACCAATCGTGGAGTCGATCATAATGTTTTCGATGGAGTGTCACGACAATCCATTTCCCGGATGTCCTCTTGTTTGGGCGGGGGGAGAGTGGCGGGAGGAGGGCGATGATAATCGACGTTCCTTTGACTTGGCGGAGCTGGTAAAATAAAATGCTCTCTGTATTACGTAAAAAACACTAGCACTTCGACGTTGACCTGTGATGAGCACGATGAACACGACCGACGCGCTACTTGCTCTGCGCAACGCCATAAAATCGAATACTCCAATAACATACGCACCTACGCCCTCCTCCCTCGCCACCGCCACCCATCTTGTCCCTGGCCCCTCCTCCCTCCCCAAGTCCACCCCAAGTACGGTGGCGCGACTCACGACGCATGGGAGCGCGTCGTCTGCGTCATGACGATCGGCCAGGCGTGGCAGTTTCGTTCGTATAAGTGGGCCGAGCCAAGGGTGCTGTTTCATCATGGTCAGTCGCGGCTCGTGCGCCTCTGGTGGGGGCGGGGGGTTGTGTGGGTTTCTGGGGTGTACTGAGTTGTGTGTGTTTTGGTGGGGGAGTGGGAAGGGGTGGGATGGAGTGGGGGGTTGCACACAGACGCTGCCTGACACCGATAATGACACTCCCCTTTTCCCTGTGCGCGTAGTCAAGGGGGTATACGTCTCATGGACGAACGACCCCCCGAATACGAAGATCAAGGACTGGAATGACTGACCTGAAGGTGCGTTTTTGCGTTTTGTTTAGCTCGCGGGTCTACCTCGAGTCGACTCGTGGATGTTTATCTTGATTGACTCGCGGTGGTTTATCTTGATTTGACTCGCTCCGGTTCACCTTGTATTAACCCGCTCCGATTTATCTTGCATCACGTCAATACAACTCGAATTAGCCCCCATTCGTTTAACTTGTGTCGCATCGATCCCCGCTCGTGTGACTCGTGTCGGAGCTGCCCGTTCGACTGTACCATAGTAAGCCGTGAGCGGGAATCACCGCTAGAAGGTGAGTAACCCCCGATCAGACAAGGAAAACCTAGCGAAGGACCACGAAAACTGGTGACCTTATGGCTGCCGGGTGGCCAAAAGTAGTGGACCAGGTGCTTCCAGTGTAAAGAAGGACCCCCCATCTCGCCTCAGTCCAACTGATGAACGCGCATCCGGAGGCTCCCAAAATCATGATCAAAGTGACGAAAAGCAGTTGATGCTCGAAGCCAGCAAAGTGGTGTAATAACCTAAAAAGACTTGCCGTCATCAGATAAAAACAGGTAGTGCTATTACACCACCCCCACTCCTTTCCTTGCGAAGATGGGCACCTATGTATCGATCACATCGTCGTACCTGCCACGGCCACGGGAGACAGCACTGAGGGCCAGTCGGCCTCCCATAATGTTGTTCTAGTGCCATTTTCACAGAAGTATGGGAGAGCCAGGATCAAACCTTTGTCGTGCAGCTTTAGTAGGGGTCGTGGGCTCAATTGTCATAGTTTCAGACTGGCGCAACAAAGAAAAAGATGCGTTAGCGCGCGGAAAAAGCTCTTAGTCTTATGAACCATACCTGACCGCGAGAGGCATGGAGACGGATGTATATCGAGGTCAAATTGAATGTATCATTATCTTGACTCGAATTTGGCTGAGCTCTTATGAGTTTTCGCGCGTTGAGGTTAGCGAGGACAGTGTTGCAGTACAGTGGACACAAGGGGAAGTAAAGCGCAACATAGATCAGGTTGTCTTTGTAGGCAAGGATCTGGATTCTTACTCAGACGAGGGAGCGCCACGATTCAAATGGATATGGAGCTTACGGTGATCAGAGTAAAGATTGCGAATAATGCCGTCCATATTCCGGTGTTGATAGAAAGAATCATGAGTTTCTGGAGGATGCTTCTTGATCTGCGAGATCATTAACGAGATTGAGTGTGCGAAATGAGCAGGCAGCAGATGGCGGGCTCTGTACCGAGGAAGTGCGCTCTCCCGGCTGGCGTGGAGCAAATAAACAAGCCCGGCTGCAATGGTGATGTCCACGCCAGCCGCGGTGCCCTGGACAGCAGTGAATATGCTCTGAAATGGCACATTAACCATGAGCCTCAGCAAGTGACAGGAGCCAACCAAGGACGTACAGAAAGCCTTACGGACACGAGAGCCTGATCAGTGGGCGTAATAGTTCTGGTTCATGTGATCAAGGAGGTGAATGAAAGAGGTATAAGCATTACTTACCCCAGCGCTATGAAGGCTGACACGTGTGCGCTGGTGTCAGTAGACGCGGTCACTGGCATATCGAACACGTACCGAGGCCACCTGCTGCGGGGACATGAGTCTTGCTAAAAAGGTATTATGTAACCGAGGACAGACCTAATTCAAAAGTTGCTAGTGGAGCCTAACACCACAATGGATCAATCTCGGCGAAGACCGAAGCCTGAAAACGAAGAAACTTACAAGCAAAGCAAAGAATATCCATTTTCTACCGCTGACTGCAAGAAACGCGTCAGTCGGAGATTTCGGAGAAAAATCAAGCGAAAAACCTGACATTGCGAAATGCGATACGTGAAAAATACCTGCGAGGGAAGGGCTACTAAGGACTAAGGGGGCTATTAGAGATGAGGGTCACGCAAGAAACGAATACACGACTTACAGTAAGCAGAACCTGCCACTGACATGAATACACTCAGTAACGCACCCCTAAGATCCGAGGTTTATACATACAATATATTCACTGACGAAGTGATCAATAGCGTCAACAAAGGATGCCTCCGATGCCCAAGCGAGCGTAAACTTGAACTTACGGAACAACGGTCTCGATGCGTGCATAGTTGCAGAAGTCGGTTATGATAGATGTGTAAACTTGTATTGGGGTGAGACCTGAAACTAAGGGGATAAATAGTGCCGCCCCACCTCCTTCGACAATAAGTGTCTCATGAGTGGTATCTACGAGCCTGATTCCAATGACAGCTCAGCGCGGGCTTGGACTAGAACAAGGAGAAAGAACTGGCCATAGCCATACGACCTGGAAGCGATATGCTCAGCTTGGCGAATTCAATGAATGTGACAAAAGCACGTACAAGAACTTTCAAAATCGCCTTATCATTAGGGTAACTGCAAAGTGGTCACCTTCAGTCTCATTTATTATTCTCCGACGCTCACTTCACGAAGTATATCAAGCTGGACGGAAGGTTACATTAGGTTAGGTTCGCACAGGAAGAGAACGACTGACGATTGCATACATGTCGTTCCCCAAAGCGCAACAGAAACGAAAGTCGCAAGGAGTTCCGCACCATCAGTTGTGCCGAGTGGAAAAGGTTGTATGGTGCTCATTGCGGCAGTACGACATGCAAGAGTTAATTGATGAAGATATTCCTGTTCCTCGCGAGTGGGTGAAGTTGCAACTTTGTGGTTCGTGTGACGGCCTGGGGGTGAATGTAAATTATGCACTGAACGCTTAGAAGCTGCGACGTGCGTATTTGACCCAAGGAGATCCTAGATACGCTTGTGAATGGAGATGCGGAGGTGCTGGCGAATGAGCGCCTGGCTAATCGCCGGAAGGTGGTAGAAGGTGAAGCAACGTTAGACCTTTCCGCAGATGCCGGGTCAGAGTCCAAGGTGTTTGGGGGCATTTCTGATCCACTCGACTCCTCCATCTGGTCTAGCACCAGTGATGGCGGTAGAGCGTAGAGCGAGTACTTAGTATGGTCAATGGTGATCTAAAGCTAGGAAAAATGAAAAAGAAATGACATCAGCGCCTGCATTCAACTTCGATCCAAATTTTATAGTGGCACTGAGCGTCACGTCAATTCAATCTCAAGGCCCGAAAAGTTGAACTCTTGTTCGTTGAGCGGCCGAGCTATCCATGTAGAGGGGTTGACTGGAATGGCAGACGAAGTTTTCGCCCTCTCGAAGTGACTAATGCGACTCGGATGCGAGTCATCAAACACTGGCTATTTCTGGGAAGTCCCACCACAATCTGTTGAATCCTAGAGGTAAGTGAGTTGGGGATACAACAATGATGGCGAGAGAGTCCACCTACACCTGGGGAAGCGATGAGGCGAGCCATCCAGTGAGTAATATCCGCGGTCCTCCCTGGTCCTCCTGTCACTGCGTGAATGACGATATCGCACATGTTCGAAGTGGTATAGAAGATGTGCTAATCCATTGTGACTCCGAAACACACTAACGCGAAGTCCTTGCTATGCAAGTTGTATTCGTCGTGAGTCCCCAGCAGCGTGATCGCTGAGGAAAGCTGCAGACGCTGAACAAAAACCTATGCCAGATCTGGGTTAGGGCTTGCTTAGTCATATCTGTGGCTCTCGGATGCCCTCCAACTTGAACCAGGCCACTTTGTCGCGTCCTCATCACCTTGTATCGAGTTGAATAACCAGTCATTAGTCGTGCAAACGACCGGTGACCTCTACTTGTAACTGTACTGACAACTGCAGGCCAACATCAGAGGTTCGCGCCTCAGTAATCAGCACCCAGATCACCTCTGCTCTGATCGAAGATTCGGATATGACGACAGTCAGCAAGCACATGTGCGTCAAGTAGTGTGAACCTGACCCGGAACCATTGTAGTTGTCCGTTCTCTCGCAACAGCCCAGTGGGTGGCCTCCTCTTGCTTGCATCCAACCTCCTGTTTGGAGGACGGTCAGTGTCAACTTCATGATCGTGAATGTGCCTGACCATTGGACCACAGGTGCCCGCAAGCTAATCAGGGTTCCATGCCCACCTAAATTCCCGGAAGAGCTTTGAGGTCGTTATTAACACCATTGTCATATAGCCCGCTCCCAACACCCTCATGGGTTGACCGGGACGTGGGCCATTCTCGCATATCCCTCATTGGGCCTGGAATATCCTGGCCGCCGTCGAGGTGATCGTGATCGTAGTGATATTTGTTACGGTTCTCTGGCGTCTACGACGAATGTTGCTCCAAGACCGGCGTCAGATGAAGGGGATTTAGCATATACATATCTTCTCGTCTTCGCAGGTAAGCACCTCCCGCTCCAATGCCAACACTTCACATTCTCCGCGTATTCAAGGTAGGTGGTTTCTCCCCGCAGCCAGCTGCACGTTGGGACCTAGCTACACGAGGTCTGGTGACCAGCTCAGTGTCTAATGAGGACGGCAACTACGTACATAGGCTCGTTTCGCGCGTGTCGCACTCAAGCTTACATCCAAGGCCCTCATGCTCAAGTCCGCCACCCTTTTCCCTATCGAGTATCGGGAGTGGCTCTCGCGCATTTTATTAAATATCAACTACTGTCGTCGCGACCCGGGAAATTGTTCATTTATTACAATGGCATAGGTATCGCGATAGGAAGGTGAATGGTGACCTAGACAGGCCGTGTGTTGCGCGGGAAGCACCAATAACAGCATATTAGCTCGCGTAGCTCTCTTGACCACGACCACCCCTCCAAAGGATCTTCCTCTATCTCAAAGAAGGAAGGAGGGCGACTTGCGATTGGCGGCAGTTCCACAGGCTCCGGCGGAGGTACACCGTACCGCTCCGTGTCCGGTGACATTATCAATCGCTGTCCGAAGAATATTTAGGTTGATAAGCCACGAGGGGGACAGGATATACTTGCCACTTTGTCACGACCACCGGCAACGTCGACGACTCCGGGTGTTGGTTGTTTCTGGTCACGAAGTCTCGATTCAACGCTGGGAGCACCACTTCCGCGTAGACGGTTCCAGAAGCGCATCGGTGGCCGTTTTTGCGTGGGGAGAGATTCAATGTCCGCCTGGCCTTCTATGATCTGTTTCGTCGACTTATTCTGATGTATCGTGTGCAACCACCGACGTCCTAAGGTAACGGCTGGTGATGTACTCAAATGTTCTTCTGTCTTAGGGGGAAAGCCCTGTAGCGTTTCTACGTGGGCACGAGGTCTGATCGACCGCAAATTTGGCCAGCGGTGTGTAATACGCGTCCAGAGATAGCCAGAGTCGGACACAAAAGGCGGGGTATCCAGCTGTTCGGGCTCTGGCCGAGTCTCGGTAGGTTCTGTAGCAAGTCGCTAAGAGCCAGTTCGGGAACCGGGAGCTGGTGGGATCTGAGGGAGATGCAAGGCCAAAGTCAGTGCCACAAAGCAAAGCCAAACAAGCGGAGTCCGAAGTGTGTCACGCACCGATTCCATGTGTATTCGACATAGTCATAACACTATGTCCCATCGATCGCAGGACCATCGCGCTCAGCAGGTTGAAGACGAGCAGGACGAGCAGGACGAACAGGACGAACAGGACGAGAAGGACGAGCAGGATGAGGTGGATGAGATGGACGAGGAAGATGATGAAGATGGGCATGGGTTGGGACGTCTGGGGAGAGCTGA
>MU266418.1:0-102666 GCA_021014945.1 Leucogyrophana mollusca | reverse complement strand
GGCCTACTAGAATTTGAATACAACCATATACTGATTATGATGTCATGATGATGTCGTGTATCACATGACTAGAATAGAATGGAATGTAGTGGAATCAAGGGAGACTGAGTGGGCCATATACGATAGCTCATATCTCAGTAATTAGCGGATAGAATATTATGAAACTCAGGGTTTCTATACTTTTTGAGGTGCTCTACAAGATGGGATATCTCTCCTATTTATTGGAGCAATAGTACCCTGACCTTACATGAAACACTTTTCGTGTAGGTCAGCGCCAGTACTACCGACCCTTGCAATTACTGGGGCGCCAGTGCTACTAAACCTTGTACCTAGCTGAGGGGACAGTACTACCAATCCTTGCAATTACTGGGGTGCCAGTACTACTAAACCTTGTACCTAGCTGGGGGGACAGTACTACCAATCCTTGCAATTACTGGGGTGCCAGTACTACCGATCCTTGCAATTACTGGGGTGCCAGTGCTACCGATAGCTGCAATTACTGGAGCGTAGTACAATTAAACCTTGTACCTTGCTGTGGTGCCAGTACTACTGACCCTTGCAGTTACTGGAGCAATAGTACTACCGATCCTTACAATTCTATTACTTATTATGGGTTATCCCCATGACCAATCGCTTACATTTCATATCACACATGTAACTACAGGAGGGTGTAATGTTAATCATCCATGTCACAAGTATCATCATTATCTTCATCCTCTAGATGACCAGACATCAACTCCCCCATCTCCATATAGTCAACCCCAGAGCAGTCTGCTTGAGATGGAATATAGTTAACTGGCCATTCCACAATGTTGCCACTTTTCATCAGGAGCGGATACCACATCACTGAAAAGGACTTCGCAAGCCACTGCAGAATATACTCCTGCTTGGCAGCATATGCAGCTACCCCATCACCAATATCGGGCCCTAGATATGCTTGGCGACCACATTGAGAGACCCACCAAGCTGATTTCCAATCAAGAAAACAAATCACTCTTCGCATTTCCTCAACAAGAAGCTGACATTCTTCTCTCCAGCAATGGGCACGTGCTCTTGATCTTGCCCACTCAACATGAAGGCCTTAGCAGAACACAATGTGAGTCCCACAGTTTCGGTACAGCAATAAGACTTGCCTTCATTGACCTGGTTCACATCTCCATCGTCACTACTCAAATCCTTGGATGGCACCAGCCATATCCACGAAAGCTCTCGGGTTCCTTCTCCAAGATCATCATCATTACGATGTGGTCCCTTCACATCACCGGCATTAAGTGGCTTCAAATCAGTGACCCAATCGCCTTCGGGATCCAACACGAGCAAGGCAGAACAAGCAGCCCGATACCGATCAGCACAATGTTCGGTCTTATCTCCAAAGAGAGTGATAAGCGCTCGAGCACGCGTATTAGCCCTCTGTCCAGGACCACTGATTTGCTTTTTCTTGTAACAACGCAATGTCGCCAAGATCTGCAATAATCGCCGAAGTTCTGTAAGTGCGTCATGGGCTTGAGCAAGGCGGAGTCGTTTTTCTTTCTCAACAAGACCAGGCACACATGCTGTCGACCAAAGAGATGGTGACATGGATGATGGAAGGTGTAAAGGTATTGAATCGGGTTTGGATAGGTTGGTATCAACGGTGTCGGGGTCAGAACTGGAAGCCTCAGTGTGTTCGATGCCTGGCATGTATAGTGACTGGATCTGTCGCCATATTGTAACGCGGTGACGAAACACTGTTCATTTCTCTTGAAGCGTAGCCTCTTGAAGTGTTGTCTGGTTTTTGTGA
The DNA here is from genome assembly GCA_021014945.1 of Leucogyrophana mollusca. NCBI lineage: Eukaryota > Fungi > Basidiomycota > Agaricomycetes > Boletales > Leucogyrophana > Leucogyrophana mollusca. The sequence goes on along the minus strand of MU266418.1, from coordinate 100,886 downwards.
CTGCCCAGAAAGGCAAGGTTCCGCCTGAAGATCAATCATATGTCAGATATGCATAGATAGCTCGTGATTCGAACAGGATACGGACTGTTGGTCCTCCAATTCCAACCCCGCAATGAGCCATGAACTGGAAGTTATCTCGTGAGGTGCTATGTGGCCATTCGCAGCATCGGTGGCTTCTTCATTGGCGAGCTCCAAGCGTACATCAATGAAAGTCGTACCTTAAGTTGTCAGAACAACTTCAGCATGCAATGCCAATGATAGCGCACTGAACAATGTTACCCGATTGCAAGTCTTCATATGGATTTGGTGCTTTCGGATTCATTTCCCACCTAGTTACCGCCTCCTCCCACTCGGCTACGAGGTTTGGCGTGAACGTTGCAGACAGCTTGTTAAAAAGTTCTTCATGCTTCCTAGCCATCGTGAGCGCATCCTTGAGCTGCGTACAGAGTGAAGTGCCTGTAAAGAAGCATTGTAAGCCAATATGCAAATCAAAACAGGAAATGTCTTACCAAAAGCTGTCGTCTTTCGCCAATTCCATGAGCATGCGTGGTCATCAATAGTGTTGTGCCTCGATCCTGCAGTCATTTCTTTGGTGCTCATACTCACGGGGTTGATGTGAGCCCACCATCGTTCGATATTTTCGCCGTCAGTCCTTCCAGAGTACAAAAGGAGGTTGAGAGAGTAGAGAAGTTGACATAGGTGCCCATGGCCAAGAATATGAAACTTTGGGATTGCTGTGCGTGCCGCCTTCAGTTGAGTGCTTGGTATTTGCATGTGAAGTGGGAGCTGCTTCATCCATGTGGAGAGGTTTCTCCACCATTGGCAGATGATGTCGTAAGAGAAGAGGAGGGGGAGGATTGCGTAGCCGATGAGGGAGGAAAATACGATGAAGTCCATGTTCGCATATCTAGCACCCATCAGTAACGAACACCCGGACCACCACAAGACTTACCGTTCGCCTTTCTGTAAGTCGCCAAGACCATTCTTGCAGACAAGGGAGTGCCGACACAATGTCCCGCCAACACCAGATGCTTTATAGCCCGTCGAGAACTTCGTGTTTGCGTGGTCCACAGCATGAAGCTCAGAGTCGCAAAGATTGGGCTGGAAAGCTAGAACCTTGTCAGCATAAGTGTGACTGTTTAAACAATGACACTTACTTCTGTTTGGTCGCCGTACTGTGCAATGTACTCCTTGTATGGGGCTGCGGGTACCCAGTGTGCCCAACCACTCCCAAGAGTGATGTCATTGACGGACTTCTTGTCCTTCAACTTCAAACGGAAATTGGCATTGATTGACCTTGTGATCATATATAACCATCTAACAATAATTAGATGGCCCCCGCAGCGTAGAACAAACGGGCTCACTTTTTGGAAGGAGGCGCTGATTCCCAGTCATGAGGGAGGTTGCGGCCTGGCTGGGGGCAAGCTGGGCATTCGACGGCACATTGGCCTGGGAGCGTCGCATCTATTCCTGCAGGATCGTGACCCCTTCCGCCTTGCTTGATGATTTTTAAATGTCGCCAGATCCTGATGGTGGTGAGGAATTGTTCATAACGGTCCTACAGTATCATTTAGCATCCAAAGGGATATGAAACTAAATGGAACGAACCTTTATCGCAAGCATATTGGTGTTGTCGGACTTCTGAACAAGTGCCGTGTAGTAATCGTAAGCCGAGATTTTTCCCTGGAGGTTTTCAAGGTGAAAGGAGCGGAGAACATTGAAGGTGAATGCAGTTTTGGGGCGGTGGACTGTAGCAGGAAGCATGTGAGCGTGCAGTAGCTGGATACATTGGTGTGCCGCTCCCAGACACTCGCAAAACTTAATGCTGACACGTCGGACACCGCTGATATCCACAACAATGAAGTCGTTTACGACTTCACCTGGGGACGCGCACCGAGCACCATCATGACCGAGATTGATAATGAGTCCAACATCTTGTAAGGGGACTCCGATGAAGAATTTTCCTGTCCATTTCTGGCAAGTAATGAATGAGAAAAGGAGTGATATGACCAATTTTCCAAGTTGAAACATACCTCGAGACAATGGAAAGGCAAAAAACAGTGCCTCTCTCGAATGCATGTCATGCAGTATCTCTGTGAGTTTGCGCAGTCAAGACACCGAAATATTCCGACTGCATTGTTGCAGTCCGGGCAGGCGACATCCATACATGTTGATCCTCGGCCATCATGCCTTAAAAGTTCATCTAGGTAGACATCTCTGTATGGGAGCCAATCACGCAAAGGATTGTACTATTTGTGAATTGTTAAAATAGAACATGGGGAGAGTGGAGAACACTCACCTGAGTCTGGACTGATTCCCTCCCACCTGTGACCAGTGTCATATCAATATCCTCGGCCATGGCATCAATATCCTCGGGCACAACATCAATATCGCTGGCCATGCCAACACCTTCACCCATACCAGCGTTGCTGTGCTCTACCTGCTCTCCATTCCCACCTAAGGAACCCGCTCCTCCTCCACCTGATGCTCCTGCTTCCCCCTCGGGTGGGGTGTCAAAAGGTGTGACACTCGTACGACGGACCAGACATTTTGAAGCGTTGAGTCGGATACTGATGTTCCTGGTGAATGATTTTGCAGACTGACTGGACAAAGGGTAGGACCGTTGAATTCAGGGTTTGCTTTTTCTGGATGCCTTCATGAAGTGAAGGTGTGTTGCTGACTGGTAGGTAAGTGGTGGTGTGGAAGTTTGAGCCGGTGATTTGTGTGTGTGGGTTTGTGGCGTAACGGGACAATGTAGTACAGCTAGCGATTCTATAGTACAGTTAGCGATAGGTTCAGCCAAGCAGTTAGCGATAGGTTCAGCCAAGTATAGAGTAGCATACACCCTGTCAATGGAAGACTTTGGTACTTGCCTCACAAATTCTGCTGGCATAATTACTTACAGTGTCTGAGGGCAGTGGGTGTTACATGGTCTGGTAAAGCCTATTTGAGTCAATCATGCTATGTCATCGGATGATTATGAAAGATGGAATTACTAGGGATTCAGAGAGATCAGCAATTTGTGTCTTGGGGCTCATTAAATAAGAAATAACTACTATATAGCTGGAATCTGTGTACCTTTGGCTTTCCATTCCAGCAATAAAAATATGCACCCCATAGTTTTGACAATCACAATATGAGATGCAAAGTTGGGGCTTGCCTGAGCAAGTGTCTGAGCCATTACCATATCAGGACGTGGAGGTGCACAATACGGAGACGATGATCAGTGATTTGTGTGTTGGGGCTTATTAAATAAGAAAAAAGTACTATATAGCTGTAATCTATATACCTTTGGCTTTCCCTTCCAGCAATAAAAATATGTGCCCCATGGTTTATGCAATCACAACATGAGAGGCAAAGTTGGGCTTGTCTGAGCGAGCGTCTGAGCCATTACCATATCAGAGGACGTGATCAAATACTTGCAGCCACAATATTCAAGAACATTACAATGGCTCAGCACTCAGTGTTGTGGGGTGGGTACTAGCCGTGTCACCTCTCCTTGGAAGACCAAGGGTATTTAAGTAGTTATATAGCTGTCACTTGAGTACGTCATAAGATTATTCACTGGCATCACTGCAGATGAGGTTGCGCAAACTCTCAACGTTACTGTGATCTACACTAAGTCTGGTAGGTACAGCAAACAAGTAGCTGTGATCGAGAAATTCTCACTGTATGGAGTGGCCACTACAAACTCTCAATGGTAGATATGGAGAAGCAATTGAGAATATTGGAACAGTCAAAGTGCTATTCATCATATAGTCATAACGCAGGCAAGCATACTATAGGAGGGGACACAATTGAAAAAACTTTGCAACTACTACTACTATTGCTACTACTACAGCACATGAAACCCTAATGCCTGCTCGTAGGCAATATTTCTACTTCATTGGGGTATTTTAAGTTGAACTGTGCCTTGGCATCAACAAGACTGGTTACTTTCTGGTAGATAGCGCCTGGAACACCACAGCAAAGTTTACCGATCACGGGCCTAAAAACAAATTGTTGAGTAAAATCAGACAGTTCCAGATCAAGGCATTCACCAAGAGCCGTAAAAAACACCAACTGCATAGCCCTTTGTGATGACATAAAAGCGCTTATTGGCACCTTTTGACGCGCTGGGTGGGTGAGGCGGGGCTTCCCTCCCGGCAGACAGTGGCCACACGAGACATGGGTGGACTGGCATGACGTGAAGAAGTGTATCGTGGTCAGCAGGGTTGTAGGGAGGGGTGAGAGGAGATTCCATGTCGTTGGGAACAATCAGGGGACTCTCAGCGGGTGGGGGGCAGGACTATTCTTGCTAGTTGATGTAGATGCACGAACACTAGCAACAGACCCCGCACTAATAGCCCTGCTTGTGGCCTGTTGGTAACACAAGACCTCAGAACCCGTCGCAAGAAAAGAAAAGATACTGTCACTCACTGGTTCGTGACGCTCCAAGGAAATGTCATTGAACGTGGCATTGAGCTCCAAGAGGCTGGACCTACGAGAGATTGGCCTGGTAGATGACAGTGACAATAGCTGGGGTGAGTGAATGGTTTGAGGAGAGGCTGGTATCACAGAGGGTGGGCAAGTCTGACTGGGACTCTTTGGAGTGTCGCTGCTGAAATGGGCTGCGCTGAAACGGCGATCCTTGCGGAGAGACACGCTCACTTCGTCCCCATTCTCGAGACACTGAAACACCTCTACAGGAACTGATATATGGATTTTAATGGGCGAAGCTGAGTGACGAGCTGTATGAAATTTGAGGTTAGTAAATACGAACAGAGACAGTCATGCTTGTCTCACTGTTGGCGGTTGGGATACCCTCACTGTGCACTCTGTGGGTCATTGCAGCAACAGTCTTAGCGTGATGGAAATGGTTTGGGAGCTATCAGGGTCCACTGGGGCTGGGTGGCACATTTAGATGCTTATGATTCTCACACTACAGGGTCATAAATATTTACCTGTACACATCTGTGGTCCGAACCATCGCACTTCTATGCACCTGCGGTGTAAACATCTTGTTTTTTTCACCAATGTCGAGCCGGAAGGGCCACGCCAAACTGAGGAAACGGGCTGAGAGGCCCCCTGCCCGGCAGGGCTGGACAACCGAAGCTCAGGAGGCATTTCTAGAGGCAAGGAAGCCCGGTTACCGGGCCCACCAAGCCAGGAAGACACTCCCAGATTTTTGGCTGAATTTCCTGGATGAATGGTTCAGAAACTTCCCCTTGGGGGAGCCCACAGAGAAAGAGACCCAAGAGAAGGCAACAGAGCAAGAACGCACAGCACATATGAAAGTCGTAAGTAGTTACCATGCCTCGCCAAGTTTCTGATTTTGACTCACCCATATGATGGTAGCGCCTGCAACAATGGTATAACAACCATACCTGTGACGTTTCTAATGCCTCTGGAAAGGGAGTTCATGGTCGACGCAAGTTCCTTGATCTTCGTGTCAAGAAAACGAAGACGCTGCAGAACTGGCAAGCATATTCGCATCTGTACTATGATTCACGTATTCGCGAGACAGTTGAGGGGAGATGGCCAGCCCGTCGTCAGGAGTTGGAAAATGGGCGTTCGCCAACTGCAACCGCTCTGGTTTCGTAACGAAATATGTAGGGAGCTATTCGCTGATGAAAATGAAGAGATCAAAACAGAGGTTGAAAGATACCGTAAAGACACTTCTTCAGTCCCAGAGGTGCCCGAAGAACCAGAGGATCTTGACGAGGCAACCAAAGCTGAGATGGCGCGTGTAAATGATGTGATGGCCTATCAGAGGTAAATTCACCTCCATCTCGGTGATCACGTTGTGCTTACTTGAGTGTTTAAGTGCACAAGACGCTATCCCACGCACAATAGCAAGTGTGCTCCACCAAATTGAGGTTGAAGCCGGGATGATTGGTGCTGTCATATTGGCGGGTCCTCAGCCTGATCGTGGTGGGGAGATTGTTGTCATGTCGTGAGTGTTTTTGATTCCAATTATTGTGATGAAACTTACCAAGTAATTTAGTGTCTTCAACGGCCAAACTACACGCGGCCTTGATTTTGGTCAGGTGTACACGTCAGTAAAGTGGAAGGCCAATGTGGAGCAGCCGCTAGGTCATTTTGCAGCACAGGTCTTTTGTGAGTCCAACTGCTTCTGTATATGTTCCAGGATAACTGAAAAAGCGTTGAACAGCATCTGAAGTTTGTCAGAAACGAGCTCTGCCGTTAGTCACATCATCCGACCAGACCACTTCGCAATTGCAAGGCTCTACCTCAGCAGATCAGTTGTCGGTGCCACCCAGCGTCCAATCCCAAAGCCGAACCGAAAACAACACATCTAACTCATCCACTTTGGCTGGCAGCATCCACCATGTTCCCACTGTCCCTTCCAACGCAAATTCTACCAACTCTTATGACAGTTCTGGGGCGCTTCCTGGGGGTTCGGGGGACAGCAAATCAGGCGACAAGGAGTCACATGGCAGAGACGGTGGGGTGGCAGAGGAAAACTGGGATAACGGGGAGCCGCTTACACCGGAGGAACGCGCTGAGATCTGCAAACTGTCACTGTATCAGCGCACGCAGCAGATGAACATACGGAGGAACAAGAGGCTGATGAGAGAACTCGACTTAGCGAGTGCTTCATCCGAGCTAGCTGGTATGCCAACACCATCAACCCGCAGCCAAACATGTACTCCCAAGCGAAAGATACCTACCGACCTATCCTCGAGCACTCCTGCTACACTGCGACGTTCTGGGCGTCACCAACAGACAGGGCCAAGCTCTACGGCTCCAGGGAAAGTGCCAGTTGCGACAAAAGTACCCATGTCCAAGGACGACAATGAAAGCATGGGAAGTGATGTTGAGATGGACGAACCCCAATGGCTGGTTGAGGCAATTGAGTTTTTGAATGGCGCCGATGATTCTTCAGAGTGGAATGACCTGGTTGTGGGCCTCTCCGCCCTGGAACGTCTGTTAGGTTTCCCAATGGGTTTGGTGCGTGATTTCCGAGTCGTAAACTGACAAGATTGGCTAATTGAGAAATTTTCGTGAAGGGAAAGGCTTGTGTGCTCTCCAATCACAAGCGCCCTTCCGAAGTCACAAGCTGGATCAAGTCTGGTAGACATTGCGACAGGTGTCCTGTGATTGAAGACGAGGAGAAGTTCGGTGAAGATGTGGAGCAATGGTGGGTGTATTTGCAGCCTGGCTGGCGCCTTCCACTGGGTGAGGATGATGTTTCCGTGTCAGTCACTTCGCTCAGCCAAGAGATCCCAAGCGAGGGTGAAAACTGGTCGGAACTGCAGAAGGGAAGCACCAACGGCTTCTTTTTGATACTGCTTTGCCTTGCTTGGTGGAATACTGCATTGCAAGACTCCAGTCGTGGTGACGAGGAGCTCGAGCATAAATATTTGGCAGTGTTCGAGGATGTCTTGTGGGTTCTTACAGAGATAGTTGATGGGTTGAACGAGACTTCACTGAAGGAACAGGGTGTAGGGGGGACTGATGCTTTAGATGGAACTGAGCCTCCGAAAAAAAGGTATGCTTGTGATCTTTCTTTTACCCTACTGTTTGCTCATTTATGCCAAGGACTAGGACTGGGTAATCTGGAGTGGTCCTTTGAGTGCTTTCATGCTTCTCGTTTTAATTATCTATGGTAATATTTATACTATAGTGAATAGGGGTCCTCTGAAATTCAACATTTAGTTGACAAAGTAGAGTAAATATAGGATTAAATATAAAAATAAAATTGGATCAAGGTTTAGTAGTACTACCCTCCAGCAAATGCAAGGATTGGTATTACTGTTGCCCCAGTAATTGCAAGGATCAGTAGTACTGGCGCCCCAGCAATTGCAAGGATTGGTAGCACTGGCGCCCCAGTAATTGCAAGGATCCGTAGTACTGTCCCCCCAGCTAGGTACAAGGTTTAGTTCTACTGGCACCCCAGTAATTGCAAGGATCGGTAGCACTGGCACCCCAGTAATTGCAAGGGTCGGTAGTACTGGCTCCCCAGCAATTGCAAGGATTGGTAGCACTGGCACCCCAGCAAGGTACAAGGTTTAGTAGCACTGGCACCCCAGTAATTGCGAGGGTCGATAGTACTAGTGCCCCAGTAATTGCAAGGAGCGGTAGTACTGGCGCCCCAGCAATTGCAAGGATTGGTAGTACTGTCCCCCCAGTAATTGCAAGGGTTGGTAGTACTGTCCCCCCAGCTAGGTACAAGGTTTAGTACTACTGTCCCCCCAGCAAGGTACAAGGTTTAGTTCTACTGGCACCCCAGTAATTGCAAGGATCCGTAGCACTGTCACCCCAGCAAGGTACAAGGTTTAGTACTACTGGCACCCTAGCAAGTTACAAGGTCAAGTAGTACTGTCCCCCCAGCAACTGCAAGGATCGGTACTACTGGCACCCCAGTAATTGTAAGGATCAGTAATACTGGCACCCTAGCAAGTTACAAGGTTTAGTAGTACTGTCGCCCCAGCAGTGAGCTAGCTGCAAGGATTAGTAGTACTGGCATTTCCTATTGCAACGTCATAGTAGTACTGTCGCCCCAGCAACTTGCAAGGATCGGTAGTACTTGACCCCCAGCAATTGCAACGGTTAAGTACTACAAGTGACGTTGCTATTACTGAGGAAGTAACACTTGCGTACGTAGCAAGTTGCTGCGTTCTAGTAACTAAAGTCACTGGTACTATTGCCTAAAGGGGGGATGCTGTCATATCCCGTGCAGCCACGCGCCCTCATATATCACTCCGGTCCCATTCTGCACATTTCCGTATCACTCCGATCCTTCCATCTAACAATTGTTGGACTTAGCGTTTTCTAGACTCGTCGTCCCACCTCCAGTCCTCCGGTCCTTCCACTGGTCCATCGGACCGAACACTGCCCTGTTTTCCTTTTGTATGTTTTCCTCTCCACCATAGTTCTGTCTACACACCGCCTTTTACTTAGCTTTTATTTATCTTCCGCTTGTCACACTAATCCTATGCCTGTCCGATCTACATAGCCCCTCCGAGTTCCGGACCCACTCCACCCTCTGGAACCATTCCTCCTATATCCTTCTTATTGTTTCGTTGCACCAGTTTCCGGTTACTGTATCCACCTCCACCTACATTCAGTAGCACAGCCCGGCTCCATAGTATAAATATTGCTCCGATGTATGTTCCTATTCCTTAGTTTGAATATCATCTAAATCACCTCCTCATCCTTTCTGTCTCTAAGTCTTTCCCCCTCCGATTATTCTCTCTGGAGTCTTTCCTTGAGATTCCTCTTACTCTTGTATTCTCCTTAAGTCTCCGACTCCTTTCCATCTTCTCCGACATCTGGAACTGACCTCGGACAAGGGCGCAGCCCATACGCTGAAGCCAAAGGTTCCATTACGACTCCGGAAACAGTTCGTCCCTAAGTACTCTAGTTCCTACGCTCACTCCTAGTCCAGAGTTCCCCAGAAAGCACTGGAGGAACCGGATTTGACAGAGTCTAGGATTTGTAAAAGATGGATAAAAACAGACTTCCACACTCCCAGCTCAAATTCGTGCATGAGATCTACAACCATCATAGCAAATAGATTGAAGTCGAACAGGGAGAGTGCTTCTGAAAAGGCATTCTACATATTCGCAGGCCTGGGTGAGATTACTCCATATTGCCTTAGGACAAAGAAAAACATACCGAAGTGGGCACGAGTGACTCGGGCTTTAAGGGGTCTTCAACTTTGGTGTAATTAATCGCGTGGTTTTTGTCGTGGATGAACTTGTGTGAAGCGGCAACCTTGTCTCGATATTCGGAATTGTCTGTATGAGCCAGTAGTGTGCGCTGAAGCATATCCCTTTCCTTTCCCAAGTCGGGTACTCGAGTCATGGGGATTATGCATCTAGGGCACAGACAGCCACCAAGGTTGCATACAGTTGCAATTAAAATCCTATGTTGGATGTTCCATGAGAAACTCAGACGCAAGGAAATATGCAACAGCTATTGAACCTGCCATACTTTTCTGGATAATCTGCTGAGTACATGAATATGCGCAGGTAGAAACGACGCTGAATCCTGTCACAGCATGTGATAACAATGCCGTGCTGATAGGCTTCAAGAAACTTGCCATTTAGGAGTACTCTCCACTGTGCATGAAAGAGTTCGTGATGACAATGAGTTCGGAGCATGTCTGTCAGAGCTTTATTGCCAGCATGCTCAGTAACAAAGTCCTTGAACTCATCGGGGAGCTGCAATTAACAAAATGTGATTAGTCTAGCAATACAGAACATAAAGAGGGAATGACCTTCCGAAAGTATGCAGCATGGTTGCAAAGGTTGCATGAGGGTTTGCACCGACGATACTTGGACTCATTGCCAAAATATAGGTACAATGGCCAGAGCTTTGTGTTCCCACTTGATGTAAGATGTGTTGAATCCGACCAAAACATCAACGCAGCTACAACTCGCAGTAGATTACATCTGGGCTCAGGTGGAGACTCTTGCAGTGTTTGATGCGCTTCCAAGAAAGCAGGAGAATTATATAGCTCTCCATGAAGACGAGTTTTGTGTTTGCCGTCGACCGACTGCCACAGTAGTTCATATGGTTCATAATGAAAGAGACTATCATCTCCGGCATTGGCTAGTTTCTCGCGGATGATCAAAATGAGTGACCGATGGCGGAAGTCCATTGAAAATTGGTTGGCAGACCCTGGGCTTGAGGTCCTGCTGTTAAATGGCACAGGAATCGAAACTGAGGTGCGCTTCCAGCCCACATCACAATCGTCCCATTCTCCTTCCTCTCCATTGAAGTCATTGAGACCAAGCTCGCGGTTTATTTTATCCCATTTTACACTGCAGATATCGCCAGGAGAGAATCCAGAATTTCTGATGATATTAAGGAGCTGCCTGAAGCTCTCTTGGGATTTCTGTGTGCCCTGGTTCCAATACCAGTCGCCAAGATGAAAGGTGCTCTCATTGGGGTAAGCATAGAAAGAGGGGGTGGTCATGTGAGGCACGTCAAAGCTGGGAGAAGGCTGACTGAGACCACACACTGGGTCTTCTGGGTCATGCAAAGGTAGATGCTCTGAAAAGTATTGGCGGACTAGCCCAAAAGTGTTGTGTTGGGTAGAAAAGATGCGGCGTATTTGAGAGACAACCGTTTCAGGCTGACCAGCTGCGCTATTTGAATGAGATTGTGATACCGAGTTAGAGACCCATTGCTGAGCTAACAGTGTGGGCAGGAGGGGACAAGGAGGCTCTGGGACGACATCTCGGAAACATTGGGGTAGACGGCAATTAAGTTGGCATATCCCTTTATCTTGTAGGGACAATACGTGATCTATACATTTATAGATCTAAGTTTGGAACAAGTCTTACCTAACTTAACCCTAACGTACGTCCTGGTCTAATCAACCAAAGAATTTGTGTTTAAAGCTTTTATTTATAGCTAACTGAACCTAACCAGTAACAACCCTAACGGCTAACCTAACAAACTTCCTATGTTTTGTGTACGCAACAGCAGAAGCCAACACTGTTCCGCACAGGCAGGCGGGCTGAGACGTACGATATTCCACGTCCATACCACGTCAAGCTTGGACAAACTTGTTCTGATGCCAAAGAAGTTGCAGAGTAAGTTGAAGGGCTCAAATCTGCCAGACAGTTAGTGGGGTGGTCCTTGAATTTGGACAAGTGGGCCCAACTGACAAACTTCAATAAATTGGGCGCATAGTCGGTCTACGAAGGGCGCCTGTGCCCCGTTTCAAATTGATGTGAATGACTTCTTTAAATTGAAGGTGGCCGTAGCGCAGCCAAGTTCGAGTCCAAGTCGGAACAGTCAGCCGAGACTCCAGGCTCCGGCCTGAGTCAAGCTTGTTTTTGTTTGTTCAAGTCTATACAGTCCCCTACTCCAGATGGTGTGGGCGTTTAGAGGGTGCTCTGCCAGGACCGTTATCATGAGGAGAGATGTAGTACTAAGTACTTGTATGCCGAGTGGTCGTTGTACTTACAATAAGATGCACATTGCACATCGAAGCATTAGTGAGCAAACAAGGTGTCCAACACCACAAGTGGCATGGACAGAACCGCTGGAACTGCGCAATCTTCAACTTCGTCATTGGCATTGCTGATAATGGGAAATGTCTGCCTGCAATGCTGCACCCGACTTGCGAGCAAAGTCAGAGAGCTGTGAGCTGCGCCAATATAAGTTAGGGAAGATGTCTGAAGAAAAATATGAAGGTGTTGACCTTGCCAACACCAATCCATTGGAGCCTTCCCACACCAATGAGTACCTTCAGAGCTGCAGATGCCCGAGGACAGCCATGGTCGCCATACGCAAGATAGGCTTGATGATCTCGTGATATAGAGCTGCCAGCCTAGGGGTGGATGAATGAGAATAAGAAGGTGGTCATGGAAGTAGTGGTGATCAAACACCTGATTCGTGACGCAGGGTGTGTGATTGCAAATCACAAAAAAAGTGGGTGGCAGGGAGATATTTGGTGACCGTGACTGAGCCGATCAAAGTATGGCTAAAGGGATGCGTCAAGTCCATGGATGGCCCAGGATGTGTAGAGATCATCTGGGTATCACTGCATGATGATGAATGCCAGTGTCACGGTATCGGTGCACACGAGGCACCTAAGTAACCACAATTAGCAAGTGGTTGTCGCCTCAAGTGCAGACAGATGAATGGGGACTCCAGGACAGGTGTATTGGACAATCGACAGGTGTAAGAAAAATACAAGACGTGCACGCAGGTTCAGTGAAGCACGCACGCCGCTTGCAAGCGACTTGGATGAGCACAACAATTCATCTGACCATCATTAGTATTACATGAAGTATTAACAACTGTAAAGGACATGATGCAATTGTAGCAATGTGACTATTGGTAGGGCTCGGACTCAGTCACAGCGTCAAGGATGGGGGCAAACAGTTTGAGGCTTTCCAATGCAATGTTTTCCTCCAAGTCGTCAGGAAGTCCGTCCATGTATTCGATGATTCCAAGATTCTTCCTGTACTTGGTGCGGAATGTCTTGTCCCGGAAGTTTCCACTTTGGGTGCTCCTTTTTGTCTTATAAATACCTGAGATCCATTCCTCAATCGGGAAGAAAAACTGGTGACCTTGCTCAGCGCCAGGAAAAAGATCGAAAGCAAAGACAACAACTCACAGATGTAAGTAAAAACATTACCATTTTATTGCTGAGTTTCCTGGGGGCCACCCACATTTTTGTGTTGAAATCATAGAAGGAATCTATTCCGAGAGAAAATTGGCCCTCAGGCAGGCTCGGGTTGATGCGGACAACGGTATTCATGAAGTGCAAGAGTATGGGATGCTGGAAGATCTGCGACCTTATAGCATTAGTGACCGAATCTAATGACATGTCAAATCCGGTTCCTCTGGTGCTTTCCGGGGAACTCTGGACTAGGGAGTAAGCGTAGATATGTAGATAAGGGGAAACAAACTGGTTCCAGAGTTCGGAATGGAACGTCGGCTTCAGCTTATGTGCTGCACCTTTGCCCGAGTTCAGTTCTGTATTTCAGAGTAAGATCGGAAGGGATTGGAGAGGGACAGAGATTAAGGAAATCAGAGGAAATCTTAAGGAAAGACTTTAGAGAGGATATTCGGAGGGGAGATCAGAGTCGGAATGCAGAGGAGGTGATTAAGATGATATTCAAACTGAAGTACATAGATACATCGGAGCAGTATTTATAGTACGGAGTCGGGCTGTGCTACGGAGCATGTGTGGGTACAGTAACCGGAAACCGGTGCAAGAAACAATAAGTAAAGTTAAAGAGGAATGGACTCGGAGAACGGAGTGGGTCCGGAAAACGGAGGGGGCTATGTACATAGGATTAGTGTGACAGACAGAGGATAAATGATAAGGTTAATATGGAGACTATCAAAAGGCAATGCATAATAAAATGGAAACTATAAGTGACAACATACTGACAGATCAGAACAAGGCGGTGTTCAGTCCGAGGGACTGGCAGAACGACCGGAGGAAGCGGAGTTGGAACGAGGGGTCTAGAAATTGCTAAGTCCAACAACTGTTAGACGGAGAGGTCGGAGTGGTGCGGGAACGTCCAGAAAGGACTCGGAATGATGTATGCAGACGCATGGTTACACGGGATATGACATGACAACATAAACCTTACATTAATATCTTGTTTGCGAGCAGTCACACAAATGTATTCATGCCAATGGGCATAACTGATGTAGGGGTCCCAGCAAAGCTGTTGGTGTACTTCTTTGCTGACCTCTTTGGAGTCACGCTTCGAGTTGAAGTAGGACGGGGGTTGATCAACGACCTCGTCGCTATGGCTGACAATGAGGTCCGCGATGGCGCTAGATAACAATGTGTGAAGAAAATCCTTGACACAAGTGATCTGAAAGGGAATAGTTAGCAATTGTGTTGGAGTACAAAGCCCGAATATCAAACTTACTGTATCCACAAGGAATTCCAACGTCGCACTCAGGCGGTGTTGCTCGTTCTTGAATGTACTATCTACAGGGGTGGGCGGTTCATTGAGGTATTGCACCATGAAGCTAATTGCGACTTACCTACATCTGCACACACGATGTGTTCTGTTTGCTGAACTTTGTTCGTGCTCCATAGCACTGTCTTCTCGGCCAAGGCTTTGAGTGTGGCGTCCGTGATATCCGGCTGCTCAAAGAATGTATGACCCAGGATATATCGCCATGCCAAGCTCAACACCCTAAACCAGGCGTGGCTTTGGGTCTGGACGGCGAGCCAGCGCCTGGCGGCCATGTCGTAGGATATCAGTTTTGTTGAGTCTGCTGTTGGTTCTGAGGACATGATAATTAGCATACATGTAGATAATCTAGTATGGACGTGTGGCATACCTTTGTGCTTTTTCCCCCTTTTTGGTGCCCTCCCATCACCATGCGAAAGACTCAAAAATTTGTTGACGTCATCAACGGCCGTGTTCCATTGGTACTTCAAACTGGTTGCGCCTTTGTAGCAGGGGTAAGGGGCGTAGCGGCAGTTTGCCCCAACTTGTTGCAGGGGATGGGAGACGGTGCTGGAACCTTGGATGTTCTGCACTGGCTCATGGTAGGCAGGGCCCCCAGGGCCGCCGGCATCGCCAGTCTGACCTTGATTGAGGGTCAAGAATGATGGGCCTCCCAACCTGCCCATTTGATAGGCGTTGATCGCTGGGTGATAGTGTCCGGGTGAGCATACTGGAATCTAATTGGTGACTCAATCAAAAGGCAAACAAACCTTCCATTGTTTGAGGATAACTTCCTGGCCCGGAGTCAACATCGCGCAGAGACAAGCAGTGGGGCTGGTGGACGTTGGTGGGCCCCCAGGTAAGTTACTAGTAATATGCTGAGGCGTGAACCTGAAACTTACAAGTCTCAAATTATACTCACGTACCTTCTTTCATCGGAATCACCCAAGTTCCATGATCGTGACGGACTCTTGCCTGGCAGGTTCAGATTTACTAAAAATGTCAGTTATGAAGTATTTCATGGCAACCCGAGGAAGCACGTACCGCGACAACTTCAGAGCTTTGATCGCCAGGCCGGTGGCTTGAAACTTGGAAGTTGGAGTCATAACTGAGAGCCAATCCAACAATCGAGTCGTAGTTAGTAAACAGTAAGTTGTGGTCAGTGTTTGAGCTCAGCGGTGGAGTCTCAGTGGGCTGGCTGTGGTGATGAGGCTGCCGTCGAAGCGGGCAGGAAGTTGAATTGGGCACCCTTCATCAAAAGCTGCCCCTGCCGCCTTAGACACCAGGAGAACTCCATATCTGAGTCCGAGTCAGTACTAACTATTATTGTGATCTTGGATACCATCTGTGACCATCAGTGTGAAACTTTTGCAAGATTGGAGAACTTAACCATGACTCACAGGGCCTCGTGCCCTTACTGTTCAGTGTTGTAGGGTAGTACCCTCGGGAGCAGTGGGATCTACCAGTGACCACAGAGCTGAATCCTCGAAGCAACAGCTTTGGGTCCAGTATCCGGACCGAACTCTATCGTTGTCTTTGCTTTGCCGATACATACCATTGCAGTCCGAGCATCTACTAGCTGCGTACGCAGGAGTCCTTCCGCCATGATCTGTCATATGTGGGGACAGCATATATAGGGTAAACGGACTTGTACTTGTAGAATACATTGATAACAACTTGAACATACTACCACACTGAGCTATCATGAGTTACAATAGAAATTTAAACGACGTAGCCAAGAACAGTTGAAAGAATGTTGCAAGAAAAACTGCGCTCATCAGGGCCAGAGGCTCAAGTAGCAAACTAAGACGTTGGAAAAGGTCTGAAATTGCCAGATGGCCGTCTCCCCTTTCTTCCTTCCCTGTGCTGATCACACCCAAACTGCCGCTGAACACCTCCTCAGAACTATCTTCAGGAGTATGGCACTCATCCAAGGATGAGTTGGTGGAGGAGTAGGAGTTGGAGTTGGAGTCGCCGCCACTGTTGAAGGAGTCATCCTCGTCATTGGCATTGATTAAAATCTCCAAACCAAAGTCCTCCACAAAACGGGTCATGTCAGCGCAACACCGGCAAGCTCGGACGTTTCTTGCAACCTGCAAGCTGTCCTTTAAACAACTGCCCCTCAAGCCGGCACCGCTTGACGCGCCTCTTCACCAAATCATTTTCTGACTGACATTTGGCCTCAAGAGCAGTTGGGTAGGCACGGAGAACCCCCAATGTTGTGTGGGATGACCCAGTATCAAAGAGGGTGGGATGCTACGGTGCACAAAGTCAGCTTTAACGCACACCCAAAGCTCTTATCCCCACTCACATGGTCCAGGGAGGGATTTGATGGTAAGTCGAGGTCCAAAATTGAACGATGCTGCCTTTTCTCAGTCAATCGGGCAGCTTTGGAAAAAGAACTGCATAGCTGAGAAGCATCTGGGGATGATCTTGGAGATATATGGAGTGCTTTAGCTTTGTTGCCATTTGGCCCAAAAGGTGGTGAAACAGTGGCATTGGCAGGTAGTATAAGCTTGCCATCAAACATGAAATGCTTAGGGCTTTGTTTGTTACCGCTGGGAGTGAATAGAGCAAGGAAGTTGGAATGGAAGGGCATCTTGAATTTGTATGGGGTGTTGTGGTGGGTAGAATCAGTTCCAACGAGCATCAAATTTTGTAGTGACAAGTACTTATTCAATGACAGCCTGGGAATATGGCAGCACCATCACAAACACTGCCAACAATTAAGCCATGCTATATGATAAGCTGTGCTTGGTAGAACTATGCTTGACCAAGTTCAAGCTTCCGAAAACCTCAAGTTGAGGGCACGCAAACTCTGACTCAGTGCATGTGATGATATGGCCCACTCTTAAGTAGAAAACTGTAGCCTTATGCCAAGTAACCCCAGCACAAGTTGATGCGCTATGCACCACTGCGGCTGAGTTGAACTTGAATCATGAGCAGGCTTTCAATTACCATTTTCAGTTTGGTGCCGGAGGGTAGACACTCTGCTTCGGAGTACACAATAAGTTATTCCCACAGATATGCCAAAGAACTCTGTCACAGCATTGAACACAACGGTACCTTTTTGGTCATCACATGTCTGGATTGCCTCAAGCCTGGGCTTCAATGGTCACATTCTTGAATACTACTGGTCAGCGCCAAGTCTTCTGATTTGCCTACATACCTCACCTGGACGTGAAAGACCCTGATTGTTCATTGACGCCTACAGTAAGAGACCTAGCAAAGCCAATATCATGAATAATGGAGAAACCTACCATATATCTCAAGTAAGCCCCAATGCATTGTTTCTGTCTGAAGAGTTGGACAATTGAAGTCGCTACCTGTTGATATCCAATCATGATCACTCAGATGTCGGACTTATTTTGTGCTGATAAATAGATATCCTTATGTTATCTTATTACTTGTGTAGGTAAGCCTATATATGATGTATCTTGCTGTCATATCCCGTGCAGCCACGTGCCCTCATATCACATTTTGGTCCCTTTCCGCACATTTCCACACTCCTCCAATCCTTCTGTCTAACAAATGTTGGACTTAGCGTTGATGCGCTGGCTGGCGAGCTGAGGCAAAACACACACACAACCAAAACCAAAACCTAAGACAAGCTATAGGTCGAGGCTATCGAAGTATATGGTTGAACCTCGTCAAATGCTGCCAACTAACTTCTGAGGGGTGCGAGGACTTCTTGATTAGGGTCCCTGAATCCTTGACCGACGCAGTGGGGGTACCTAGTGAATGTAAATGGGTTTTATAGTAAATACAACTTCGTAGCTGGTCGAGATACACAGCAAAAAGTATGCGATCCGCTTGATCGCTGCTGAAAGATGCTCCGAAGTAAGTTGAATAGAGATCAAAGTAGATCCCTTGTAGTCTGCGTGACTACCGATGAACAATCGCAGAGAGAGAAAACGCTGTAGAACAAGAGAATGACCTTAGACGCAGAAATGAAACTCTGACTCTGAGGGAGAAATGGGATCTAATTTGCTCAAAGGGTACATGTGGGTTATAAAATGACCTCGCTTAAGTGACCCACCACGCTCTGAGGGTCCTCAAACTCAATTCGATTGGGCCGCGCGCCCCCCCAACGTCCCCAGACTTGCCCTCTGCCCTAGTTCCCTCATGACATGGTCTCCTATGCCCTCCTCAACCCACAACCCCCCATTGTACCAGCCACTCGACTTCATTTGGCCCTTCGAGGTGCATCAAGGTCCCCAGTAGCTTGTCGAAGGCCGTCTAGGTAGGATCGAGGATGATGTCCTCCTGAGTCGTCACACCTTCGATAACGTGGTTGTGACTTTGAAATGACTCATAAATCTCAAAATCAGGGCCTAGATGAACACGAGGCTCATCAACAGCACACAGAGAAGCATCTCACCAAGTGCGTTTTGCAGGAGCACGTCATTCTAACGAGTTTGTACCGCGTCAAAGCCGAAGTTGCAGAGAAGTGGTTAGAGGTTGCTGAGATGGGTGTGGGTTGGGTCCGCATGCAGATTAGGAACAAAGGCTTGCCATTGGTACACTCGTTGTCTTCTCCGAGTCGCAGATGTCACTGCAGTGCCACCAGTAGCGGTATGTGGTTCAACCAGTGTTTATATGAATTTTCGTCATTATTACCACCTACAGCTACACCATATTGATATATCATCGCGCGCACGCACTCGACATTGTTTCATGACCTGGCAGATTATTTCTCCTCTTGATATCAGATTCTGACATACTCTCGTATATGACTTCAATGGGTGTTTCAGTATTTACATATATTTGATGTTGTACAATAGTGTCTCAATGCATTGAGATCGATATCCAAAGTGCACAAAAACTTGAACAGAACTAAAGCTACAGGCCAAACGGTATTAACTAGGACTAATTACTCTACATTAACAAGAACTGAGCCTCTGAAGTATTGAAAACTGTGCATGCTGTATGCGCTGTATGAGTGCTGTAACCACATGTGGTTTCCCTAGGCGCTGTACAAGCGCTGTAACCATATGTGGTTTTACCCAGGCGCTGTACGGGTGCTGTAACCATGTGTATGTGGTGTGGTGGCTGTGGGAAATCCGGGGGTTTACTGATGTTGGTATGCAGTCCATGTGTCCCGGCAAGTGCATACTGTCATATCCCGTGCATATGTGCACATCTCCAGTCCTCTGACCTTGTACTATTTCCTCCGTATGTTCTCTTATTGTCTGTTTCCTTATACGATACACTCTGCCCTTGTACTAATTATTGTCTTTATTGTTTTATACAACAGCTGTCAGTCTTTTGTTTCGACTTAACAATAATCTCCATTTCCTTTGCGCTCCAGCTCCATTCCTCCATGCTCCGCTGACATATCCTTCTGTTATATGATTCATACTATACTCAGTTTGTGTTAGCTATCCAATCTTTGCTCCGATTTACTTGTAGTATAAAAGCCTGTACTTTACATCATTTGTACTCAGTTCGAATATCAACTAAGTTGATTCTCCTGCTCATCCTCTGATCTTCCGCGTGCTCCGATCTCTGGACACCACTCTGCCCTCTGTCTCTTTCAATAACTATGCGTTAATCTCCCTTTACTCCCTTGTTCTCCAATTCCTTCTGAAATACTGGGACCAAGTCCGCAGAAGGGCGCAGTGTACTAACTGAAGCCAAGTCCCTTCCATCCTCGTTATATCCTTTAGCTTACTTTGTTGTGATCTCTGGAGCTAGCTCCGGAACCCCGGAATCGCGTACTTGACACATACCTACCAAATCACAACTCTGCAACTCTGCAAAAGTGGCTGAAGAGCTAATATTGATAGAGTGTGAACGTCAACATCATGGAAGTGTTGGGAAAGCACAAAGCGGTGCCCTGGGTCGAGGGTGATCAAACTTGAAGTGGGCTGACAATGACTTGTCTCATTTGATGGACAGGGGCTTCCGCGTGCCAGCCAGAATGTCAGGGACGCTTGTGATGCGAGGGTAGAGAAGCCCTGGGCATAGGGGAAGGGTTGAGGGCATAGAGCGTAGGGGAATGACACATGCTTGTGAGTCAGAGGAACTCAAAGAGCCCCCAGCGTTCGCAAAGTCTTCTTACCAGTCACTGAGGTGGAGTCATGGTCACAGAGCGGTCGCCAGTCACTGTGGCGCTTTGCAAAGTCGAGATGCGTGGTATATCAGACATATCCGGACCTAGATGGGCACAAGGTTCATCACCGCCCCTGAGGACAATAAACAATGATTTAAAAAATAAAATAAAATAAAAAAGCCAGGGAGTTTGTCACGCTTGGTGCCAAAGTTGATGAGAAGTTGTGGAGGGTGGGGAGGGTCCACCCTGGTCCACCACCTGTGCTCGGGGTCAGCAGCGAGCACATGCAGCTTTGCATCCTGCCTGGACACATCCTGACAAGTAGCTGGCTACTGCTCTCCCCTGGGTGGTGGTATTATCACCCGGGGGTCCGGCAGTCAAAAGACTGTCTCTTTCTCCACCTATGAGCCCCAGTGCATCACAGCATGTGATGCTACCCAGGAACTCATGTGGCTTCGTGCTCTCCTAGACGAAGCTGGATTTTATTGGGCTGCAGCTATACTTCGTGTCCAATGAGCCTTTGTCGTGACAATCACACACTTTCCTACATGATTGAACAGTAATTGTCATTAGGGCCTCCAAGTAGGTCTGATCTTGGAAGTATCTCGCCGATCCACGCAGACATTGCCTTCATTCCTCTTGCCTCGATCATCCATCTCCTCAAAGCACCGTACAAGATCTTTCACACTCCCTCCACTGCTCCGGCGGGGTCGCGGCTCCTGCACAGCCCCACTCGAAGGGCTAGTTGACGTCACCTTGAGCTGCACTAAACGGCATGGTTCTTCTACGCGTGGCAGCAATGTCTTCTTCAGAGGGGAAGCATGATGAAGTTGAACAAGTTCCTTGGGATGTATAGGCCGTGGAGGTGCCGGCCGGGCAGGGGTGGCAATGGGCATCCGTGATTTTTGGTATATTTCGGGGGGTGGACATGGTAACGGTGGACGACTTGGTTGAGCCGGCAGGGGAGCACGTCGAGGAACATTTCTTGAGAGAATAGGCAAGTAAGAAAAGAAAAACCCTTTCATTCGGCTCTGAACATTTCCATAGGCCGATTGGCGGTCATTTGCCGGGTTGATATCTTTGGCTTCTTGAAGGAGGTCATGGTATCGGGGAATTCTGGACACCTCCGACAAGCCATTGTCACAGGTACTATTCTCGCAGAAAGTCCCTTTTTGGGGCGGTGAACCCAAACGCGGCGTCAGACGGCGCATGGAAGATGTGGGCGTCGAGAACGTGGGATTACCGGACCACTGCTTTTTCTGCAAAGTTCTGACCCTTGTAAGGAGATTCGCTCTGCAGTGACAGGTCAGCAAGATCAATTACGGCGGGAGGGAAATAGTCACCGAGTCCAACATGACCCCAGACTTCGTAAAACATGCTCCCCCCCCATCATCAAGACAAACCTATCGACGACGTTCTCGATCAAGACATCGTCAACATCGGCCAAAGCCCCGTCACCAAGGCCCAAAAAGGCGCCCATGGATAACCGCTCTTCCGTGAAGCATGCATCAAGGCGCTTCCAATCGGCTCTGCCCCATTCTTCTGCCCGCGGGCCAGTAGCCGCATCCGTAGGGGGTATAGATGCAGTTAGCGGAGTAGGCAGGCCTGGATGCGATTTCTTGGGCGTGTGTTGCTGAACAAAACTGTGATCTTGAATGATGTCTTCTACCTGCAATAGAAGTGCAGGGAACGCGGCAGTGCAACCATCATCGACCAACATGTTATCGCTATGAATTGTCGCCCGCCTTTGAGATGCCAACGACCCACTAAACTTCTGGATGCCCTCATCCCCAAATGTCTTTCTCCTAGCCTTTCTCGAGGCTACCAGGGTATTTCGGACGACTCTCCGTCGTTTGGACGACGCAAGTAGGCAGTCGTAATCATGCTGCGCGATGTGCCGGTCAGCAATGCACCCTTCAATATCAAAAATTCTACTCTAACCAATCGTAAAATCGCAGCAGCTCTGGCCGCGGCTCTTGAGTCGCCGCTAGTAATTTTGATCACATCGCTATCAAGCGGTTCCTCTTCATCCGACGAATCACTTTCTTCGATCGGCCCAACTACCAAACCCGACACACCTGCCATGGGTGGCGTCAAAGCGGCTTCAGGCATATCATTGGGCTCGAGGGACAGTTCACGATCGACGCGCTCTTCATCCTCGTCGTCGTCATCCACCGCGGCCGGTGGCGCCAAACCCCCTGGAGTTATCTCGTTGTCAGCCGCGTCGACATTTGACGAGCAAACCTCGCTTAGGTCACCAAGCGCAGTCTCGTGACGAAAGCCGTGGCCATGAGCAAGAGAGGGCGCTGGAGGATCAAGGGGCGGGCGAAGGATAGGCACCGTTTGGACGAAAGGAGATGCAGCGCGCTCCACCGACAACGTCTCTGCGGCCACTTTGACAGCAGGTTTCGTCGTCGTTGCAATAGAGAGAGCTTGGAGGCTGCTGACCGTGCTGCGGATAGGAGATAGCAAGGGTCCATCCATCTCCTCCCCCTCATAAACTGCCTCAGGCAGCAAGTTGTCCAAGCGTCGCCAATATGGGAACGGGCTCACAGGCCTTCCCCATGAATGCATCCTATCCTTCGTGCCGCTGGTAGGCGGATCTTCTTTCGTGGGGATGCTGACCATCTTGAACTTGCCCGTATACTCACCGGTCTGATCGAAGTTGTCTTGATCGGATTCCGATTCACTCCAGCCGTCACTTGAAGGGACAGGCGGTAAGTCGAACACGGGAAGCTGCATGTCGGACTCGTCTGTGCTGAATTCATACACATTTCCACCAGATAGCCGCGATGCAAAGGATCTATGGAGGTCCCCGGCTTCTACGGACTCTGGTGACGAGGAGGCGAAAGAGGGCGTTGTACGTGAGCGTAGGGGTTTCCGCTTTGCAGACGGCCTTCCTGAGAGTAGAAGAGGGTCTTCCGTAGGCGACGGCGGTGTAAATGCTCGAGAGAAGTCGAGGTTGGGGAGCTCTTTCTTCACTGTGACATGCTTAGCTCTAGAGACGGATTTTCGCTTGCTGGACTTCGAAACCTTGGGGGTACGAAATGCGAGTGGGGTGGCAACAACTTCTCGCGGAGGTGTAAACCGTTCAAGTGGGGGTTCATAAGCTTCAGTGTCAGTAAGCCTGAACTCGTGTCCTGTGGATGAGGCTGTTTTACTGGACATATTTGCGGCCATTGGGGTTGAATTTGTTAAGTGCGTATCTTGTAGTTAGCACTACATGCGCAGTATTCGCTATGTGCGTGCGTTGGACGTCGGCCCTGGTCCCTTGGGAGTACAACAACTGAAACTTGTCCGGCCTTGGTCCAAGCCACAACACGCTGTTTGGCATTCCCACGTGACCAATATAACGATCACGTGGTTCGTGACTATGTTGTCGCGTTTGGCACACTGACTTGGTCTTTCGTAAGCAGACCAAAGTAGAGAATGAAGACAGTTGTTCATTCTTTACACCAGCTTGCCCCAGAGTGAGTACCAGTTGGCGGGCACGATGAGTCTAATTTAAATGAATACCGCGGGACGAGCGGCAATGAAGCAATCAAGTAGGGTTGGATAATGTCATAAAAGGACATTAGTGTCATCACATAAATCATCTCTGTCGTAATAAAAGGCATCAACCAGCTGCAGCGAGACTGAAAAAAGCCAAATGGGAGGTAAGATCGGAGCATGAGATGCAAAGGACAAGCGTGATACGTGTCATGAGAGGGAACTGTCCGCCGAGCTGGGAAGGCGAGGGCTGACAATGCTTTCGCTTTGCCCACGGGGTCGCCCATTAAGATCAGCGGTAGCGGAGGGAGATCGTTTCGACCGTAGCGACGAGTCATCTTGTGAGCGCGTAAAGAAGTCATCCTCCCCTTCATACGGCGAGGTCGAGGAATTTATCTGGATAATATTTGTTCGTCAGTCTCATATAACAGTTACGGGCGACCCTTGAAATGGAATGGCGCCGCGAAGATGACACCATTCAACACCGTAGGAAGCATCTGAGCTACGCACCCACTGATTGAGTACATCCGCCACCCGTGAGGCCTCCTCAGCGTTAAAGTTAACATCCGTGCCCTCTTCCGCATGCAACCTCAATAATTCACTTAATGACCGCCCTCCTTTCCCAGAGATGCTCCCTCCCCGGCTGGGTGTTTCTTGCGCACCATCTGCGGGGAACACCACCGAATTCCGCGGCGTTGTAGTTGTCGCGGTCCCTAGGGACAAATGCGCCTGAATGTCGCTCTCCGAGCGATCCCAGTCCTCGTTGGAGTTAAGGGACAATGATGACATAGTAAAATCCTCCTTGGTAGACATCGGTATAAGCCTATACTTGAAACCAGAGAACGATTCACGACTGGCACTCGAACCGACGTTCAGTTGGGATACGGGTGGGCCTATTCACAGGTCAGATGATGGAGTCAGATTGATAGTGGCATTGGCACATACCACGTACTACTGAAAGAAGCGGTCAGACTGGAATTTGAACGCGTCCGCCGTTGGGATGGTCTTGATCAACGGACAACCTTCTGCTGCGAGGATTCGCTATCGCGGGAGTTTTCCGGCAGAAGTAACTTCGTCTTTGGCAGCTCTGCAGTGGCCAACCCCACCATCACACAAGACGGCATAAAGTCAGCAAAAATCAAGTTGCTATTTCCCTACAAAATGTCGCCAGATTCGCTAGCAAGTGACATATATTCAATCGTCACCGAAAGTTTGCCAAAACAGAGAAAAACGACCACAATCATATACGTGAGTATCTCTCCAAAGTGTATGGATGCAAAGTACTTAGTGAGTGTCCGTAGCAAACAAACAATAATAGATCCGGTGATCGGTCCATGTATCCCATATCAAAGAGACCAACAAACTACCCACGACCTTTGACTCAAAGTGATGCTACAATAGCTGCAGCCGCCAGAATAGCCAGCAGGCTCCAGTGAACAGTGCTGCTTGACGGAGCGCCACCAGTGTTGCCCGACGAGCCAGAACCAGTCGAATTGCCCCCGCTAGATCCAGATGGGCTCGTGGAGTTGTTGGGAGACGAAGAGGGGGGCGCTACAGCAGCCAGCAAGCTGACCGTAGACCACGACGCTGCGCTGTTTACGCTGACATTGCCTTCTTGGTACGGAAGGAACGATACGCCGCCTGCGCTGTCCAACTGCACCAACGACGTGATGCCCGCGAAGTAGGTGGCTTTGGGATCTTTAGTGGTGGGCCCGGCGAGCATTTGGGTGGTGTTTGTCTGTAGTGAAGCCTAAATGAAATGCCGGGTAGATAAGGGAGTGGTACTAACCTCGACATTGACGACGTAGACGGCAGACGAGTCTTGGGGAATGAATGCAAACTCCTGTTGAACCTGCAACCAGTCAAATAATCAACAGCTGAGAGATGCACAACTACAGGCACGACTACTTACACCGCTCTCTTGGAAGAATGATGTTGCCTGACCGTAAGTGGCAGGAATAGCGCTACCATTGGGAAGGGGGAAGGGCTGAGGTACGGGTTGGAAGTATGAGTCTACAAATCCAATATATTAGACCAAGGTCGGACATCAAAATAACGTGGCTCACAGTGAATGACAAAAATGTCGGCGGATCCAGCTGCGACACCCGGCACGTCAAGGAAATGAATGTGATTCTGCGCCAACGCCATCACAGGCTGGTAGTTGGCAGGGTAAGGCGCCTGTTCCGCATTCACCCATGCCAATGGTGTGCTGTTAGCAGCCTTGAGAAGACCCATATCCAAAGAAAACAGGTTGCCGTTGGACAGGGCATCTTAGTTTCGTGAAACTGAGGTTAACATGGAGCAATGAAATAAGCAGAGACAAACAAACAGAAAACGTTGGTGTCGTGGTCCAGAATAGCGTCGAAGGAAGACGGGTCGAAGGAGCCAGCGGTCACAGCCTGTGTGGACCACGATTTCGCACCAGCATCATAGATGTAGACTGATGCAGGCTCCTGCGAGTCGGCACCCATGACATAGATTGCGTTTGTGTACTACAACAAATGTTAACGCGATTTCGGCATGAATTGTAGAACCCATACTTGTGATAGATAGCAAGTGGTGTTCGACCCATCGAATGGTCTTCAAGCACGTGTCAATACAAGTCGGAAAACGCAAGGACGGCTGCATAGCTACATACGGTCGACCTGAGGTTGTGATGTCGGTGGCTTTGCCGCCTGAAAATGAGCAGGTGAGCAAGTAGTACCTCAAAACCAGTCTACAAAATACTCACTGCCGGTCCAGGTGTCCTGTGTGCCCGCATTGTAATCTTTACCGTCGAGGTCGAATGCAAGGAGGTTCCAGTTGATGTCGAAAGCAACGCAGGGCGACGCGAGGACAGTAGCGGACGTGGAGAACAGTAAAAGAGAGACGAGGGTGAGTAGAGACATGATTATAAGGAAGAGTAAGGAGACTGTAAACTTGAAGTGAGGACGGAGAAGGTGGGAAAGACTTTGCTCATAACTCGGTAACAGGAACTAAGAAAAGAACTAGTAGCTATATTTATACTGATGGCTTCACAACCGCGCATGATCGCATCTTGAGTGGAGCGGCCTCATCAAAATCAACAACGCCTCGATGGACTTTGCCGGCTTGATGCGGACAACGCGACGTCTCCTTGTCTATGTCATATCATACACAACCTCATACAGTACATACATACTTTCACCAAAATCTTCTCAGTAATAATCTCACATGGGCCCAAAGGCCCTCGAACAATTTTCAACACTTAAGCATGGTCCGTGAAGAGCTGGCCTCTGATGATGTCTGCGGCTGAATAAGGATCTATTGAGTAAAATAATGTCAGAGGTTATAGGGTGCCGCACCTTGTTCCGCGATTGCATAGGCCATTGCTATCCAAGTGTTAACGCGGGGTCATTAGGAAAGGGGTCCACTTACTCATGGGGTGAGTCGCAATATGCAGGGGCACCACCGATAGATCAACGACACGGATGTTTGATGTCCCATAAACCTGCACAACATGATCTGAGCGCTTTGTGCCGTGGACAAAAGTAGGATAAACCTTGAGGTTATTATCCACAACGCCGCCTTTGTCCAAGGGAAGCATTGACAAGCTGCCAACAGTGTCTAGATGATCAAGTCAACACAGAACAGTAGCTTAGCTCAAAGACCGCCGCTCACGGTACGTTGTACCGCAGTATCGCTTCAGGTGTTCTGCACATTGGGCCTATATTATCACCAGTAAAGTAGTGATGTGCAGCCAACTTACCGCCGATTTGAGCATCAGTGGCGACTTCTGGGCCAGGGTTTACTTCTTTCACCGGTTGAGCTATTGCCTAGTTAACATCGTTACCCACATCGATGCCAAATCGCGCAGTCGGACCTAGGATTTCGCTGAATGGCGCTATGTGGGCCATCCTCCGAGAAAACTTGGCCAATTCGATAAATGTCTGAAGATCTAGAGTCCTCGCTTAGTCCAGTGTAAGGCGCGGTAGTGATGACATACCAATATCTTCCTCGAAGTAGTGCGGATCGCATGCAGGCTGCATGACGGGATCGGTGGAAACCGCGTGCTAGAACAAAGTTGGCATTAGTCACTTGCAGGATGCATTCGCTTACAATAGTGCCTCTTGAGAAGGTGTGGTTCAGCGCAAACAAAACAGTGAAATACTTCTTTCCGGGCTCTGGCGGGTCTACATGCCGGTATGGTCAATGATAACACTCAGGTGTGGTACAACGTACGAGGGAAGGTGAGGAAACCAGGGAACAAGATGATCTCGCAGGAGGCAGCCTTATTCTTTAGACGCTCGAGTTGCATGTCGTACAGGTCAGATAACCCGGGAGGATATGATGGTCGACATTTCTCGACTCTCTCTCTGGCAGCTTTGATAATGTCCTCGGCGCGGTCGGATATAGTCTCCAGAGGGACAAAAGCAAATGCCGAGATGCCCATGGTGAATGCCCCTTCCAGGCTTGCACTACGCCGGTTGGTCAGTCATGATGTTTGTAAAATTACCAAGTTAGCGTTTACAGAAGTTTCACGTGCTCCGCTCGCATTTCGGGGTTCCGGAGAACGTCGAGAGTGAAATCTTCAACGCTATCGGCAAGTTCTAGGCACAAGGAATTCAATTTGTTACATCTTCGTTTAGGGGACTGGAAACGTACCGTAAGTGATTCCGCAAAACATATGCTCTTGTACATTTTCGCCAACACCCGGAAGGTCCAATTTGACAGGAACGTTCAGGCTCTCAAGCACATGCCTTCGACCGATCCCAGAAAGCTCAAGAATCTGAGGAGATTTCAGTGCTCTGTCAAAAGACCGTGATGTCGGGATCAGCGCTTTAGGACATGTAGTGATTCCGGATACCCTGCACACAAGATCACTTCTTTGCCAGCGTGAACAACTTGTACTTTCCCCTCGTGCAAAAATTCAACGCCAGTCGCATGCAATTCACCGTCTTCTGAGCGGGTAACAATCTTACTGCCGTGTGCCGCAGTTAAGACATGCAAGTTCTCGCGCTGAGCATTTGCCATGTAGAAAACCTAAGACCTCACAGTGAGTCACGTTCATGATATGATGTGACGCTTGGTTTACGTTGGCTGCGTAGTTCCGAGTATACGTCAAGGGGTCGAGAGTTTTGGGTGCGAAAAACGCTCCCCTGGGCTAGTGTCATACTCGAGGTGAAGGTCTTGATATTGTCAGCAAGGGCATCAAACTAACATTACCACTCATCTGCAAACATTCGCAAGTTAATTAGAGCTCAAACCAGCATGAGTATACGGGCACCCACCGGGGCAGGGGCGCGAGGGATGCCCATGTTGATCCATGTCTATAGACTGGCACTCGTGTCAAAACCAAATTTAGAGATGGAGACCACCCACCTGAAAACCATTAAGTTCCGGTCGAGAAACCGTAGCCGGATGGGAGAGCTTCATCGGACCTACAAAAATGAGACGTTGTGCGCTATCAATAATTCAACAGACTTGCCGTCTTTTCCAATGGTCCAGTCATCGAAATTCAACCCATGGGCTGCAAACGACTTGGGCGTAGGCGGCTGGAAGCTGTGGCCGACATTCAAGAAGTCAACAATTAATGATTCCGCCTGCCGCACCCTTCGAGTTTGTACAAAGCCCTCTGGAACCGCTCCCAATTCCACCCCGGATTGCCCAGCCGTTCTAAGTCTTCGGTGAACAGTTAGAAAAGCACAACTACCAGAAACTGTCCGACAATACCATCTACATCGGACCGGGGGGGTTTCGTCCAGCAAAGGAAGTTGATACTAGAGCTTCCTCCCAAACCCTTGCCCCTAGTAGCGCGATACTCGGTGAGCTGACTAACAAAGGTGCGGCCGTTGTTACCTGCTCCAACTAAATTCCTTACCACCGCAGAACTCTTGGGGTGTCTGTCATCGCTGGGATGTTAATGCGCAGAAGATGGAACGAACGGATAAAGACGCACCGTTTTAAACTGCCAGTCATAGGCATCCTCGCCAAAATGGTGGCCGTATTGCGCAGGTAGTACTAGTGTTAGGGTGAGCCCTCAGACAGCAAAGACGAATCCACTGCAACAAACATAAAGCAGGGTCGTTGAAGTTGGCATTTCCAGCTTCCAGCACCAGGACGGAGAGCCTAGGATCTTCAGTGAGACGAGCTGCCAGGCATAGACCAGCAGTCTACGAGATAACAGCAATCTGTAAGATAATTTGTCATGCACAAGGTGTGAACTTACACCTCCACCTATTTATTATTAGACTCGCGTTAGTCCTCGCGAATTTATGGTTTACAACTGCTAATAAGACAAACCGATGATCACGATATCAAAGGTCTTGTTGGCGACGTCCTGGATTTTCGCAGTATTGTTCTCAGTCATGCTCGCAGGAAGCAAGGGATGCAGGGCGCGATGTGCAAACCGTCCATTCTTGTGATTATTCCCGAAAGGGTTTGCATCGATAAGGGACATTCGAAGATCCGGCTTTCATCGGAAAAGAGAGACGAGTGATTGAGTTGAATGACTGTGAAGGGAAGTACCCCGGTCAAACCGGAAAGCAGGCTACGGGTTGTATTCGCTAGGCCAGAGCTGCAGGTGACACTAAAAGAGATTGATAATGCACCGAATAATGCTGCACCTGTACAGAGGTGCGAAGGCGGTTCCGGAATCACATGGTAGCTCAGACCGGAGTTTGCATGACTTCCCCATCCTGAAGGTATCCAAAAGGCGCAAGATTGGGGAAGACACTGACAGAAGGCAGATTCATTAGGCTGAACTGCGGCCTACGAGGCAGCTGGCTGCAGCTGGCCAGTGCCTCCGAAAGGCACAAGCCTCGATCGAACGGCCGGTTTTTCAAACGGCGATATAGGTCCCTGAGCGCGTTGGTGCCACGTGATATTTTACGCCACCAACGCGTTTTGGAAATTAATATTTCTGTCGCGACTGCAGTCACTGCAGAGTCCTCATAGTGTCCTAATCTCATTCTGTCAGGATGTCGCTTATGTATGGAAAAGAAAAAGATGCTGATCATGAAATAGGTGAGGTCAACTGTTCTGCCCTGAGCTGCACTTTTCATCGCCCTTTCGCAGAGCATGCCTCTGATCCAGGGTTTGTGTCATTCTTCCACAAGCTGCCTGCGAAGTCCCCGGAGAAAGGAACAGTCCGCCTATTTGACCGAACAGATTTCTACTCTGTGCATGGACCTGATGCGCATTATGTCGCCTCTCAAGTCTTCCGGACAAACTCTGTTTTGAAGTTCCTCGGGGCGGGCGGGAAAGCTGCAGGTTTACCGAGCGTCACTTTGAGCCGCAGCCTTGCGCATTCTTTCCTTCGCGAAGCTCTCACATTGAAGCAGCTGCGTGTGGAGATATGGATCCCTGCCCCGGGTCAAGGCAGAAAAGCCTCCAAATTTGTTTTACAGAAAGAGGTCAGCGCTTCGCTGATTCGAATCAGCCAGTCTAACACACGCACGCTCTTAAAGGCTTCGCCGGGAAATCTTCAAGCAGTAGAAGATCTTTTGTTCGTCAACTCAGACGTCTTGTCTGCTCCCATTGTCATGGCGATTAAAATCGCGTCTTCTGCGGCCACAGACAAAGCAAAAACGAAAACAATCGGTGTTGCCTTCGCGGATACTAGTGTTCGGCAATTAGGCGTTGCTGACTTCGCGGATAATGATCTCTTTTCGAACACAGAAGTGGGTCGTTGAACCCATGTTGTCCCTATTCATGATAACCCCCGCGTCTTACTTTATCAATGTAGTCCCTCATCATTCAACTTTCAGTTAAGGAAGCCATCATACCCACCGGAACTGCCTCAGGAACAACCGATCGTGATATTGACCTGAACAAGCTCAAAGCGGTCCTCGAACGGTGTGGGGTCGTTGTTACGGAAAGGAAGCCTAGTGCGTGCTTGCATTTCGCTGGAGTCTCCGGTATTGACAGTCATCAGGCGAATTTACCGTGAAGCACATCGAGGACGACATAATGAAGCTCGTCGCATCAGATGAAACCCTCTCAGAAGCCGCTGCTGCTCCCTCTAGACTGCGTGCGTATGGGCTAACTTCTCATGCACGCTAACCTGGGTTGAGCGTTGTACGCCTTTTTAGCGCAACTGTCACTTCCTACAGCTCCATCCGCCCTTTCTGCTCTTGTTGGCTACCTTTCTCTAATGTCTGACCTCTCGAATCACGGGGCATACCAAATACGAACCCATGATCTCTCACAGTACATGAGATTAGATGCGAGCGCCCTTCGAGCTCTGAATCTCATAGACACCCCCGGGAGCGCCGTGAGCCTTGCTGTTCGTCTCCTTCATTTTATGCATCTAATTGTCTCCCAGGGAAGCATCAACAAGAATGCGACGCTGCTAGGACTCTTGAATAAGTGCAAAACTGCTCAAGGTACTAGACTGCTCGGTACATGGCTCAAACAGCCGCTAGTTAATCTGCACGGCATCCGTGAGTGAACAATTTTGCGATTATCTTACTGTTTACAGACGTCTCAATCATATTTTGCTTGCAGATACCAGGCAAAATCTCGTAGAGATCTTCGTTGATGATGGGACGGCACGCCGAACCCTCCAGGTATGTGTCCCGGACTGGATATACTGCGTTAAGACGAATGAACACCCGTGCCGCAGGATGATTTTCTCAAGCTAATGCCCGACATGCATCGCCTCAGCAAACGCTTCAAGAAGTCTGTAGCTTCTCTTGAGGATGTTGTGCGCGTATATCAAGTCGTTTTAAAGGTTTGCTTCTTCGAGCAAGTGTAGTTTCATGCTAACAATCTACCAGATCCCAGGCTTACTTGAAACTCTTGAAGGACTTGAGATCGAAAATGAGGAATACAAGAGCCTTCTTGAAGATCAATACATCCGCCAATTTCGGGTATGTACTACGAGCTTGTCTTGATTGTGCGCTTACGATTTTGTCCAGGAATTTAACGACAACTTAGCGAAGTACGCTGAAATGGTTGAACAAACCCTGGATCTCGATGAGCTTGACAGACACAACTATGCCATCAAGCCCGACTACGACCCTCGTTTGCAAGCGCTTGCTAATAAGCTCATAGAAGTTGTGTTTCCCAATTCTTTGTTTCACAAAACGCTCAACAAATTATTAACAGATCAGAGACGCATTAGATGAAGAACATCGCTCTGCAGGCAAGGATCTAGGAATGGAACTTGACAAGAAGCTGCATCTCGAGAACTCGCAGAGCTACGGTTACTGCTTCAGGCTCACCAAGAACGTAAGTCGTCTTATGCCCCATAAACTCCTGACTCACACCCCCCCGCAACCGCCAGGATGCAAAAGTAATTCATCGCAGCAAAAAATACATCGAACTAGGAACGGTGAAAAGTGGAGTTTACTTCACGACCAAATCACTGAAGGAACTCGCCGCCGAGTACCAGGAGATCACGGACGAATATTCGCGGGCGCAAAGTGGTCTCGTCAAGGAAGTAGTAAGCATCGCATGTGAGACCGCCCTCCACGTTCTCCCACAGCATTATATATTTGGTTGACGCGTACATTATAGCAACATATGCTCCCGTACTGGAGTCTCTTGACCACGTTCTCGCTCACCTCGATGTCATATTGAGGTACAATAAGTCGCGAATACCTGCCCTACATGATTCTGACTTACATCGCGCCCAGCTTTGCTCATGTGTCGGTTAATGCACCAGAGTCGTATGTGAAGCCGACCGTACTGGAAAAGGGTATGGACATTGGCGAACATTCACGACCCCCAAGCTAAACCTCACCATAGGCACCAGTAGTCTCATCTTGAAGGAAGCCCGGCACCCATGTCTCGAAGTCCAGGACGATATCAGCTTTATTCCAAACGATGTAGAAATGATCAAGAGTATGATTCTCCTGGTAGTTCGCGCAAATGCTTCTACTCACCAGCGCTCTTCGTAGGCGAGGGAGAATTCCAGATCATAAGTAAGTGGGAGCGTGCCTCATGCGCAGAATGGTGGCAGAACTCACTTAACACTATAGCGGGACCAAATATGGGTGGCAAAAGCACTTATATTCGACAGGTCAGTCAGTGTGTTGTCCTCATAGAAGATTACTACTCAGTTTTAATGCGTATTAAGGTGGGCGTTATTGCGCTCATGGCTCAAATAGGCTGCTTTGTGCCCTGCTCCGAAGCTACCTTGCCAATCTTTGATTCTGTGTTATGTCGTGTGGGTGCTGGGGATAGTCAACTCAAAGGGGTCTCAACCTTCATGGCTGAGATGCTAGAAACTGCATCGATACTTCGGGTAAACGTCGTTCATGATTCCACGCGCCCTGGCTGAACCATTATCGTTACAGTCTGCTACGAAGGACTCGCTTATCATCATCGATGAACTGGGGCGAGGTAAGTCCTCAAAAGATGCAGTCAAAATGTCATTGACCTGAGAGGGTGCAGGGACCTCGACGTACGATGGGTTCGGGCTAGCATGGGCAATTTCCGAGTAGGTGCCAATGACTATACCGCATCCCCAGCTCCTGAAAATCTCATAGACACATTGCATCGCAAATACACGCCTTCTGCTTGTTTGCGACCCATTTCCACGAACTTACGGCGCTTGATCAAGAGCTCCCCCACGTCAAGAATCTACACGTCGTAGCGCACGTTAACCGAGACGATGCTTCCGCACCTCAGGATCGTGACATCACGCTCTTATACAAAGTTCAGCCCGGTACGTGTCCAGGTCATCGTTAAAGCACCGATTTGACCTCCAGTTTCTGCACAGGTGTCTCTGACCAGAGCTTTGGTATTCACGTCGCACAGTTGGCGAACTTCCCCGAAAATGTTGTCAAGGTAGCCCATCCCTCCTAAAATATGACATATCACTAAAACCCATCTGTCCCCAAAGCTTGCGAGACGTAGAGCAGATGAACTAGAAGATTTCGCCATCGGTAAGCTACTTATTCGTCAAAGATCTGAATCGCACAAACAATCGAGTTCACCCAGCAACCCAACCGGAGCCAGAACATCCCGACGAGATGATAGAGGAAGGAGTCCAGATGGTGGAGCAGTTGCTGAAAAAGTGGGCAGGTTCTCCCGACAACAATGATGGAGACGTCGTTATGGAGGATCGATCTCCAGAGGCACAACTCGAGGATCTCAGACGGTGTGTTGACGAATTTCGGCCGCGGATAGAAAGTAATCCGTGGGTGCAATCGATGATAGCTTCCCTCTGATCACCATTTGTTCTCGTAAGCGCGCTACTTTATCTTCGGATGTTAGCGCCATTTGCTTTCGTATGCTAGTACTGTTTGCTTTCTCCGGCTTTCGTGTATGTTATTTCTCATCGTCTATAATAGTTTCTAGACTTCAGAATAGGATTTATTCAATGACGACATCCTCGTCCCCAGCCCGGATATCAGTCGGAGGTGCCCCCGGCAAGGACGTCTTCTTTTGCGCCGCTTCTCTTGCTGCTGTTGTGATATCTTCGCCAAACAGTCGTAGGCTTAGAGCACTGCGACAAAACGTATCAGCTACGGTCGGTCCGCCTCCGCCATTTGAACGAACCTTTTGGCTTTTTTATCGATCATCAACGTGACCGATACATTGGATTTCCACAGTGGCAGGAGCAGGTCATGCGAGAGGCAGCTGCAAAACAAATTAGTGAGATTGAACCAACACTTTATATCGCTTACATCAAGTCGCCAAATGAGCCAGTTGGAAAGCGCACAATATGACTCCCGGTATCTATCGCCCATATGAGAACGATTCAAGGGGTGAAGGTTGTAAAATAATTACTTCTAGCTTCAATAGCTGACCTGAATGGCTCAGCGAATCCAGCGCACAATGGATAATATGTCTCTAAAAGAATCTTCAGCGTGGTTACCTCTGCAGTCATGATCTTTTCGGGATTGGCGTATGGCAAGACAACCGGAAGTCCTTCGCCCAGAATGCGAAATTGTGCGTCCATACCCTTGCCGGCTTCTTGTTTAGTTACTACCTTGGTTCCGCAAGTCATAAGGCGCATTCGCGTATAGTCATTGTTTTGGACCACAGCTTTAACCAGGTCATTGGTCAAATACAATGATCTTACTGCCTCCCCTTCTGGATTGCGGACAAGGACGTTCGAGGTAGGGAATTCGGTGGTAAACGAGAGCTGTTCGCTACGTGACACAGAAGACAGCTCAGCTCACTTCAGCTCACGTCAAGGGACATAGAACTGACATGCATGACTGTAGGGCTGGGTCATCTGGGGGAAGAAAAGTGTATGGCATTTCTTTGAAGGATCCATCGGCCGGGGTAATCTTGTCTTTTCCACCCACCAGTTTGGGTTTGGAAGTCGGCGGAGCCGGGGCCACCCTCCTCTCATTGCTTACGGGAGGGACGTTTAGGGGGGTATCCACGGGGGCAGTCATTTCATCATCATTAACATCGCTGGAGTTTTGTGCTGGGGTTGCTTCTTCTGACTCGAGTTTCACCTTCTTCGTTTCAGGTAAAATATTCACAGGTTCATCGGCTTCTCGTTTTGCTCTGCGGATACGTTGAAAAGGTGCATTAGGGGTCTGTCGTGAAACTTACGAAGCATGTAGGCTAACAGCAGTATCGCGAGGTCGCTTTTTCAATACCGCAACAAAAAACCCTCCAGTGTCTTGAAGATGTGGGTATATTCTGAGGCTAGTTCATTCTCAGCTAATGCGACATTCTCAGGATAGGCGGGTTAACTGACCAACGTGATAGATGCAAGGTGTCCACATTGCTCGGCGGCCAATGAGATTCTACCATCTTCGATTCCAAGCGCTTGCTTTCGGGCAGTGACTGAGCGAAGGTATCCCAGGAGCTGAAGGTTGTGTTGATCGAGCGGTCCACAGTAGGTATCCAGGTAGTGATCCCCGGTCTCCTGGTGAGTTCAGGTAGCTGCTCTGATACATCAACAAGCTCAAACTCTACACGGCTATTAGAACCAGCTCTTTTCCCTCCGTCTGATACAATACAGTACTCGCCTGTGTTTGAGTTCAGAGCAGCGGCGATGACTGCCTCATTTTCAACCGGGTTTAATGAACAGGTAGAATAGACGATGAGGCCATCGTCTTCCAGCATGCGCATGGCTCGCTGTAAGATACGTATTTGCAATCTATACACACTTTGTTAAAGGTCACCGGTGAGCAGTGATAACACACAAACCCATGTAGACCGTTTCCGTCCATTGGCTGCCAACGTTTCCAAATGCCAACATTCTTACGTAGCGTGCCATCACCGCTGCAAGGAACATCGCAGAGTATACGATCAAACAAAAGCTGGTTTGACGTTTTCTTCGCTTGGCGCCGAGGTTCCGTTTTTATGGCATTAGGAAATCTTAAAATTGGGTAGATAGACGCATCGAGATTCGTAACCATGAACGCGGGGCTAGGAAGACGAGCAGACTGGTGGATGAGCAGATGCGCCCGTTTTCCATCGCTGTCGTTGGCAATTAGAAGGCCAGGTGGAGTTGACGTGGATGTAGCCGTATCCTGAGCGTGCAGAGCCTCCAAAAGTTGGGCTGTCTACGGTTCATAAACGCGAGTCTCAGCGCTGAGAGGCAGAAGCTGTACCTTCGATCCAGGAGCGGCACACATGTCTATGACCTGAGGAAATATGATATCATCAGTGTGGCACTTTTTGAGAGTGCTCTAACCTTATGATGCGGCTGGACATCGAGGAACAACGGAGGCAACATGCTGACTGCCTCCTGGCGCGATATGTTTCCCTAAGAATTCATCAAGAGAGTGACAGCGACGCAGAGAGGGATAACCTCACTACTTCGGTTTCGAACACAAGGAAAGAATGAAACTTCTTGAATTCCGTTGACTTCCGAAGGACTTTCTTTGAGACGTTGAATTGCCACGCTAGACCTTCTGGGTACCTTAATCGGCTCTATAAATTAATGAACGGCATGGTTCCAGGATAAACATTACCAAGGAATCTGTGAGGGAGGTGGTACCCGTTCCCCCTCGAATTCAGCGTTGCTCAACAGTGGCACATACGTCTCCTCGATTGCGCCGTTAAGCACACGTGCGGTTCTGCACACACCTTATTAGCATAACCGAGTCACAAATGCTTCAGCACCTAGAAAAAACGTACTCTCGGCTACCTGCAACTCGGAAGGTGGTCGGCAACGGTGACCTCAATGATTCCATGAAATGGTCCCATTCGTCATCAGGAATGATGTGTTGTGCCTTGTAATACGCAGTAAATCGCTCATTATGCATGTCGGCTTTCTCCAAAGGACCGCGATTATCGTCCTCCTCATTCGTGGGCCCTTTTCCGCGTTGTCTTTTCTATCGGACAACAGGATTGAATACGTGCCTCCTGTTAGATGAAGCAATCACACCTTGCCTCGAGCCATGGAAGCGTTTGGTCCGTATGTTGACTCTGCTGGAAGACTGGTTCAGTTGAACTTGAAGTTTGCCAAAGCCTCTACAAATCAAAACTGATCCGAAGCCACCAATCTTTCGCACTTTTGCTCATTGTTTTTAGGGTTAGGGTTATGATGTCCAAGGTCTTTCTAAAGGTGTCTGTGGGACACTTAAGTACTTAAGCCACAAGGCCCGCTGGGAATTGCCTGAGACGTAGCCTACACTAAACAATTACTAACGCTGCGTGAACCGGGGCCGTGGCGTCTGCCGGTATCGTCCGGTATCGTTCCTGTCCGGTTTCGCGCCGGAAAGCGATCGCGATAGCTTCACAGTTCACAGAGAGTACAGCTCCTACAAACAGATATTACAGCGTAGATAGCGCGACGAATGGACCAGGACTTACCCGGAACCGCCTTCCCTTCCACTGTGTCACAGGGACAGCCAGTAGAAACAGCCCGGCTACGATCCTAGGAGCAGATAAGACAAACGGGTATCGCAGAGGCATGAGGTGAAACGAACGCTGCTTCGACTCCGAACGTTTGGAGGGCACCTGATTTTGAAGCCCAAGGGACCTAGACGCGCTCATAAGTAGTATTCAAACGCCGTAATAGCGAGAAATAACTTGAAAATAGGGAACAGCGAAACCTATGCAGAGATATTTGGTCAGCTTACTGGGGTCGTAATGGAATGTCGAGGGTACTCACCTCCTAGAGTCCTGGCAAGATTGAGCAACGCGCTGACTTCTCCCTGCACGATCGAGGCCAGTCGCTCTCAGCAAGAAACAACGACACGGAAGAACGACACGCACTTGGCGCTTTGGGAAGCAGTCGTTGCAGTACGCATCTAACAAGGTGCATTCGTCAGATGTTCGACAGTTCATAAGCAGGGGATACGCACAAATCGCCACGGTATTAACTGTGACAGAAACCAAAGCAATCCCCCAGCCCATGATTAGAGCCGCTTGGTTGAGATGCTGGATGCCTGCACCGAGCGTCAGGAAGCCACATACAAACAGGGGTATGGCAATATAGCAGGCCCTATGCAGTGTGACATAGGTCATAAGTTATGCTTGTATCGACGAAAATGGCCGCGTACCATAAGCGACTCTCAGCTTCAAACACACCCTTGTTGCGTCTGATACTTGTATTCATGATCCAATCATTTGCGAAGCGTCCGATTAGTTCAGCAATAATCACAGCCATCTATGATGCTGTCAGGACATCGATACATCACAAAGATAGGCTGAACGCACAATAGGGGTGCCGTAGGCACCAGCAATCGCGAACTGACTGAATCCAAAACCGACTGGAGGCGGGGAGCCCATGAAGACGGCGTTTGTGGCCTAACGTACAGGCACATCAGCAGAGCCCGAGATATAGACAAACGGGCGTCACATTTATGCCGATGGAAAAGCCGAAAACGAAGGCCTTTAAAGCACAGTTACCGTCAGAATAATGTAGAACAGCTCATCGGCACTTGCCTCGAAGAAGACGACAAAGAAGAACTGCGGACGCCACAAGACGTTTAAGCATGCCAAGACAACTTCCGACCACGATGGTCTGAATTTCGCCATTCTGTATCCGGTGATACCGATGAGAGTTTCGACTCGGTAGCGTAGTCCAGTGCTTGGTCGTGGAGGAATCGGCTTGACAGTACGATCGTACATCCTGATGACCCAAGTTGAGAATGGCAATAGGTCGCCGGAGTGAAGAAAACTTACGTCTCTTCCATGAAGACGGCAATGAGCACGAGAACCACAGCGCCGTAAAGACAGCCAGTACCATAGGCCCATCTCCAACTACGCCGGTGCCAAGAGCATTAGCTGATGTATGCATGAAAATCAAGCAAATCACATTTACCTTGTTCTCGCCACAAGGAATCCCAAAGCGAAAGGGGATAGGAAAGGTGATCTAAGAGGAGATCAGCTAATCCTATACACAGTAAAGATTTGTGTGCATCCAACTGACATAACGAAGCCAGCTGTCCATATATTAAGTTTCCGTGCTTGGAGGTGGAACGGGAAGATGTCTGTGACCACATAAAGACCCTATGTCTCCATTTCAACGACTATTGACACAGGGTTACGCGCATGGCACCTCACAGTCGCTTGAGGACAAGTTCTCGAAGGACATCAGCAAAGAAGAGTCAAAGTCGGGTTATCACATCAATGACTTACCCAAAAAATGCGGTCAGACATCGCATGGCTTGTGAGTTTCAGCAACAGGGTCTCACTGCAGGCAAAACTCGATGTTTTGTTGCAGAACATGGCAAAAACATTCAACAAATAGATACAATTTTTCTCAAATGTTCAGTGTCATAATATTCCAAATATTTCTGCATGGAACATTTTATTCCTTGCATTGTCATTGGTGGGCTGCAATGTTCTGGCAAAATAAATATAAAATATTTGGTGACAGAACATCAGGAAAAACATAGTTTCTGTATTTTCCATATTTTCACCATGTTCTGAGGCAAAACTTTGATTTTTGCCTGCAGTGTCTCGATCAATCATTCAAGCCAAATGTCACCTGTAAAGGTCGCCAAGTTGGGTGCAATTGTGGCGCCAATGAGAAACAACAGAGCCAATAGCTAGTACTAGGGAGTCAGCAAGTACCCCATACTTGCCAAAGGTGTACACACCTGGGACCAAAACAGCACTGGTAGACGCCCGTAGCGCCTCATCAACATCACCGCGAACACGGAACCCCAAGCTTTTGAAAAGAAGTTGTTACCATCGGGAACACTCAATAGTTGACCACACACCTAACAGAAATATACTCCAACTGTAGCCTGGTTTAACACTCCGGCAAGTAAGCTTTCAAGTGGGTACTTACTTTGAAGTCTCGTTGTTGATAACACCAGTTGTTGTTCTATATTGTTGTGCTAAAGGAAAGATTGACGCAATACCTGCTCGCAATAGCTCTCCAGTCAGCTTGGATTGGAAGCTAACCAGCAATTTTACCTATGCCGGAGTCAAAATCAGGTACGATTGCAGCCAGTGTCATGATAAAGAGATGAAGGGCCTTGCGATTCGCACTCCACTAGCCTTAGGTTAGACACAGAACTCGATGGTGTCTGCGAGTCACCCACATTCTGCGGGTCGTTTGGGTCGTCCGTAGGCTGAGGCCAGAGTACCTTTGTGCCATCCTCACTCAGCTTGAGCTTCGCCGCAACAACTTCCCCGAATTCGACTTTGGCCTGCCTTGAAGATGGCAGAGAACAGTTGAATCATGGGGTGGATTTCCTACAGCGCGACTCAGATACACGTACTGGGGATCAATGACCAATCTACCAGCTCGATATTCGTGATATGAGAGAAGGTCAACCTCCGACGTGTCGCGCTCCGTGTCTTCAATCCCACACTTTTCTAAGTGCTTCGAGCATTGCTCATCGTCATCAGTGATATCCGTCATTCGGGTCGTGAGTGGGGGAGGAGAAAAATCCGATGGTGATTCTTATCGACGCAGAGGTTATTGGCTCCCGACATTCCCATCGGGAACCAAGGCTGAAGCGGGGTGTGGGAACAGCTAGTATCAGGTGGCAGGACTCTATCCCCGAACTGTTTGGTTATTTCCCCCCCGAGTCATATCTCTGGTCATATTGCTGCTGGATGTGGGAGTGCCCATCAACTTATCTGCCCGTTTTGAAATATAGGCCGCGTTAAAGCGCCATCAAAGCAGGAAAAGCAGGACTTACTCAACAATTTGAGCGCAAGTATTTTCAAGGTGTCCAGCACTTAGCCGATAGTTAAATCCGCTTTAACGCTGTTCACTGAGTGACCGCTATCGGCCTGAGAGAGCATGCCATCGTGGCAATCGCTAGGGACCACGCCTTGTAAGAGCCACCAAACCTCAATGCCAACTTCTGCGGACGGACATTGTAGTCCGACGTACTGTTGCATCCAAATCAGGTCTTGACATCGAAGCTCCTGGCCTTTAAGTGGTTGTGGCGTGAAGCCAAAAAGTAGCAGAGGAGGTTGATGCCTCCCTCGAGGGAGTTTAATACGACTCCTGGTCATATTGTGAGTCCGAGAGTCATCCCTTCCTGTCAAGAGCACATGAGATGAGCGCCTTATACGCGGATTCCTTTGCAGAGAGCAGGTTGTCTCCGGCTGGGTGACAGGTAAGAGCACGGGACCTCTAAAATATCGATGCCGGATGGAGATGGTCCTCTTCGGAGTTGGTTCCAAACCGTGCTCCAGCGTGAATAAAATTTCAGGAGGCAATTACAAATGATTACCGCATACCCAGAACAGACACGACATCGACAACCCTATGGGACGCATGAATGAGGACTCATACCGCTGCCAGCGGAGAGAGGTCACAACGAGAACAGTGCCTGCGGATAGAACATCTCATTATGAGCAATTCGGTTCGCCCGGACACAACGGCTGCCAGCACATACTCTAAAATGCCGACCCTTCCACTGCGTCATGGGGACCGTGCAAAGGAACAATCCGACCACAATCCTGCAGCGAGGTGAGATGTGCAAGCGAACTAAAGTAATCAAGGGACAGACGCTGCTTCGACACCAAAGGTTTGTAAAGCACCAGCTTTCGTTGCCCATGGAACCTAAAGTAAAACACAAATGAGTATGTTCGTCAGGATTATCCGAAGGCTCCAAGGTGTGACATCTAACCTGGAAATAAGCAACGGCGAAACCTGGGTTGCGGATCAGCTATTTCACCTTGTTGCATCAGATAAGAACATATCAGGGTACCTCCAAGAGTCCTAGCAAGGTTTATCAGTGCGCTTACTTCCCCCTGAGCAATTGCAGTCAGTAACAGGTCACGCACACTGCCCACATACGCACTTGTCGCTGTGGGAAACAATCGTTGCAATACGCATCTGTGAAATTATTCTCTCAGTTCATCATCAGGGCCTGAATATAGCTGTTACGTACAAATCGCCACTGTGTTAATCATGACAGCAACCTCTGCAATCCCCCAGCCAAAGATCAGCGCCACTTTATTTAGGTGTTGAATCCCAGCGCCGAGGGTCAAGAAACCACATATATATAGTGGTATGGCAATATAGCACGCCCT
This sequence comes from Leucogyrophana mollusca, assembly GCA_021014945.1. Taxonomy (NCBI): domain Eukaryota; kingdom Fungi; phylum Basidiomycota; class Agaricomycetes; order Boletales; genus Leucogyrophana; species Leucogyrophana mollusca. The sequence goes on along the minus strand of MU266418.1, from coordinate 57,611 downwards.
GGAAGAACGACTGTAAGTGCGTTCACAAATCCAAGCGCCGTTCACGCACCATAAGCGGCTCTCGGCCTCGAATACGCCCTTGTTGTGCTTAATGTTGAGGTTCATTATCCAGTCATTTGCAAAGCGCCCCACTAGTTCGCCAATGAATACAGCCATCTAGGACATGGTGAGATTTTGAGTAAGACCCCGGAGAGTGAAGCGTACAATGGGAGTCGCATAAGCGCCAGCAATCGCAAACTGGCTGAATCCAAAACCAACCGGAGGCGGAGAGCCCATGAAAACAACGTTAGTAACCTAGGGCAAGCTACTCAGTCACTCGGAAGAACCAGGTACAAATAGAGTCGCCCTCACATTTATGCCGATACCAAATCCGAAAAGGAAAGCCTAAAGGGGCGTGAGCGGAATCCACATATCCTTCAACGATACCACAACATCTAACCTCGAAGAACACGACAAAGAAGAACTGAGGACGCCACAGAACGTCGAGACAGGCTAGAACGACTCTGGACCAGGATGATCTGAATCTTGACATTTTGTATCCCGTGATGCCTATAAGGGTTTCAACGCGGTAGCGTAAACCGTTACTTGGTCGCGGCGGAATGGGTTTCAAAGTGCGGTCATACATCCTGGTGAACTCAAGTGAGACACAACATAAATCAAACACGACAGACAGTAGAACATACGTTTCCTCCATGAAGAAGATAATGAGCACGAGAACCATAGCGCCATACAGGCATCCGATTCCATATGCCCACCTCCAGCTACAAAAGTTAGCGGCACTGCCCAGAAATCACAGGATAGGGCTACCTACCTCGTCCGCGCAACGAGGAAACCGAATGCGAAAGGGGAAAGGAAGGGAGATCTGTGCCACGATAAGTGATGAGATTGTGGTATGATAGTGCATAGGCACAAACATAACGAATCCAGAGGTCCAAATATTGAGTTTCCGTGCTTGCAAGTGAAACGGAAATATGTCCGTGACTACGTATAAACCCTGTGCTTTGACATCAGTGGTGATCCGTACTGCGGAGAAGCATTGTGTCTGACGGTGACTTGAGGACATGTTCTGGGGGACGTGTCAACGACGACACATCATAAGTAATTACCGAACTCACCCAAAAAAGGCGGTCAAACAGCGCATGGCTTAGGGAAGGTTACGATCAGCTGGTCCTTCATCGAGTTCCACATTCACCGGATCAGTAACTTACCCGTAAAGGTTGGAAGGTTTGGAGCAAAAGTAGCTCCCACAAGAAACACCAGAGCTAGCAACTGTGTTGATAAACCATCAGGGTTAACATCAATGTCTAGGAAAGACGTGCTGACCTGAGACCAAAATAAAACAGGGAGGCGCCCATAGCGCCTCATAAACATCACACAAACAATGCCGCCCCAGCCTTCAAGTACATGAACTTCTGGGCAGGTATGAAACGGTTCAACTCACCCAACAAAAAGATGCTCCAACTGCAAACAATGATCGGCGTCTTGCATCAGACACCATTGGATGTTACTCACTTTGAAGTCTCATTGTTGATGACACCCGTTGTTGTGTTGTATTGGTTGGCCAGAGGAAAGAGGGATGCGATGCCTGCACCCCGATCTTGTATCAGTTCGATTCACAAATTGATCGCAGTTTCTTTACCAATGCCAGAGTCAAAATCTGGAATGATGGCAGCCAGTGTGATGATCAAGAGATGGATCGCTTTGCGGCGGTCACTCCACTGTGAATCGGGCTCAGTGACCCACTCAGGCTTTCCATGCACACGGAATATGTACTCACATTTTGTGGATCCTTTGGGTCGTCCGCAGGTTGAGGCCATAGCACCCTTGTGCCGTCTGGACTCAACTTGAGCTTTGACGCGATGGCTTCTCCAAATTCCAGGTGGGCTTGCCTTGTAAAAATAATCTGTTTAACGACTTCCCCTACGCGATGGCTTGTCGCCAGGGTCATAACGCGGACGTACTGAGGATCGACGACGAGACTTCCGGCTTTCCGCTCGTGGTACGAAAGGAGATCAATCTCTGACGCACTACGCACATCAACCTCGCCACCCTTGCGCGCGAAACTTGAATCTTGCTCATTGTCAGTCATTGGGGAGGGCGATGGAGGTAAGGGTCACCAAGTGAGGATCTTTTTGAAATTTGAACAGTGCCATGTAACAACGCCCAGGGACCGTCATTCTCGGCATTATTCCCTTTAGCGAACGACACGATATGAACCCAGTGCTTATAAGGAGGTAGTACAATCGTCGTTCTGTCCTCTGCATCTGGTGGCCGCAGACATGTGACACGATTATCACGTGAAGTGGCTGGGTCTTTGTGTCGGAGTCTTCGTGTTTCCTCAGAACTTACTGTTGTCATTTGGTGCCCTTCGCAAACCGTATCAGAACTCGAAATGGAAGACCCGGCCTTCATAGCGCTACCTTCACACGTCGGACGACACATCGATGAAGCATTCGATGCATCCGCCACCGGTTCCTCCGCAAGACAATCGTCAACCCAAAACCTACGGAAACGCAGGAAAGATGTAGTCCCTCAAACCGAGGGCTTCGTCGCAGAAGAGGCAGGGGGCTTTCTCGCTGATGAACCTGAGGCTGGAGGGTTCCTGGTCGAAGACGCTGAGCCAGGTGGCTTTTTGATCGACGAAGAGGATGACTCGGAGGATTCCTCTTCTTACCTGGAAGCCGCTTCCCACCTACCACTATCCTCCATTCCATCGGCCCTACGACATCTTGATCTGCCTTCAGATGACGAGGAAATTCTCTCAGTTTTCCGTAACGCTGCTTCAGGCTGGGGAGCACAGTCTCAAGAAGGCGGTGTCAGCAGAAAGGATTGGAGATCTGTTTGCGCCGCACTACTTGACGCAGGCGATGGCGACAATGAGGGAGATGTGAGGGAGTTGAGTACCCCCCGAAATGCAAATACAAATGATGGCGAAGGTGAAGACAGTGGGCCTGATAGTGATGACTATCGCATGTCCGCTAGTGATGAATCCAGCAGCCCAGATCAAGCGTCGGATGAAGAATACGTTGAAGACTCAAATTTTGCGTCCACTTCACGACGAAAGGCTACTAAACCTCGCAAGTCTTCAGCCAGACCTGCCTCGCCCATCGGTGTTAGTAAAAGAGGGCTAGCTGGGCACCAAAAGGCTCGCTGTCGAGAGGATTTTGCTCGCTTCTTTCCCGGCGTCCCTGACTCCGAGTTGGACCGACAAAAAATCATGATTAAAGACATCACACGCGTCGCAACCCTCTTGAAAGAGAAGCTCAAGGCCGAAGAGGCAAGTGTATTTGAGTGCTGTTATCTACACTGATCTTGACCCCTTGCGATAAGATCGTGGAAATGCTCGAAGCATTCTCAACATCGCCTGACAAGTCCATGAGTCTGGCAGACTTCGAGACCATGATGGTAGCGACTAAGTTGATAAAAGTTTAAAGCCTCACGAAACATGCTGTGTCTTGATGCCGGTCGATACTCCGAAAACTTTGAAGAGACAGCGCGGGTGATAATATAATTTACAGAAATTCGAGGTTGAACTATATGCACCAGTTTTCCCCGATATAAATACTGCTTGGTGTACCCGGTCCACCACCGCTCGTCCACCACCGTCACACCGTCAACAGATACATAGCAAGGACACGTGGATCAGTTGGTAGCACCGTAGTTGACGGGTGCACCTTGGCCATATCCTGAGCCCTGATTCAAAGGCTGATAATGACCATTGCCGGTATCTGCGAGTCAGAAACGACGAACTTTGAATATCGGTACGACATGGAATCAAAGGGGACTTGGTGCGTACAGATAAAGCCGCCATGGCCATAGCGCTCCTCTGCTTGCATCTTCTTATAGATAAGCCAGAACGCGTGCTAATAAGAACACCAGGTGTCAGGTCGACGAAGTTGATGACGATATCCTGAACCCACGATGTGCCCCGGGAAGTAACCGAGACTATTTGCTTGTAAGTATAGAGCAAGGAATATACTGGAGTAGTCAAGGCTTACACAGTCAAGCAGATGTTAATGAGAAGGTCGCAGCTGCATCCTGTGATGAACGCGGCTGCAGCTGGGGGGAAGAGTATTGCGACCTAAGTAGAGTGAATCCTTGGGTCAACAGCCATTGCTCACTAACGAGTACGCACAAGGATAAGAACAACGTCGGAAGCCTTGACCATGACTGCAGCTGTGAATGAGGACTTTGGCTGGTTTGTCGATGGCGTCAACGTTCGACGTTTCTTATATCGGAAGCAACTGCGCCGCAGCGTCTATCATGCGAGGACCCCAAAACTTCGGCCATGTGTATCTCCAGGTTGTCCTCAGGCACCCCAGGCGTCAAACAACACCAGTACTGATCAATCCCATGACTCAAGGTTGCCTGCACTGCAGCAACAGTGCAGCTCTCTCGCGTACAGCGGTATGCAACATGTACTCAAGGCACTGTCCCCACTGGATGCGCATTAATGGTCCTGTCGAGTTTCTGGGCATCTGTCCCGAGTTCCTCCTGCATATGAGATTTCGGGGTCCTACAATAGACCTACATTGCACATTGCCATTGTTCAGTAGTGTGCCCAGGACACGTAAGCGAAAACTGTTGCAAAACAAAGACTGAATGACTGTTGATAGAAGTTACCCGGAGAAAGAATGGCAAAATGAAAGATGTATGCTGGACTTTCGAATGAATGATGCAGGATGATTGTGACGTTGATGTTGGTGATATTCGCATTCTACGAGTCGAATGCGGGCGCATCACCGGATAGATAGAGCAAAATTATGCCACCGAAAACGTGATGTCAAATCAGTTGCAAAGACAAAGCAAATAAGATAGGGGAAGAGAGTCCAGTGAGCGAGTGTGGTGTGATTTCAGACATCGGCCGAAATAGGTTACCATCATGGTTGATCATGGCTGCCGTCGTTCTGGCATCCATGAACCTTCTGCCTCCTCGCCGATGACGAAGACGACATCTTCTTCGTCCTCGTCGTCAACATAGCCATCGACATCCTCCACTTCGGCTTCGTGTTCCGGAACCTGACTGGATTGGTGCTCTTCCTCTTCCCTCGCTTCGTCCTCTGGAGTTGGGAATTCGGTGACCTTAGCGTCGGGTTGCTGAGCAGCATTCTTGTGTTGACTGGGCAAGACGAACTGTTCCCATTGCCGCCCGCTCATCCGGACCCAATCGCCCTCAACCTCCGCCATGTTCGACTGCCGCAGCACCTCTGCGACAAGCGCGACGTCTGTCGTCAGATTTCTGACCCTGTTGAACGAAGCAAGCAACGATATGGGTATCCACCCGGAATCATCCATCTGTTAAATGTGTGAGTACCGTTGGCAGTACGGTACGTGAGAGACTTGCCCGTTGCCTGAGGAAAAAGTCTTGCGCCATATTTTGCGGGCTCAGATAGTACTCTAGCTGAGTAAGGAGATAGGTGCGTGTAGTGTCCGAAAAAGGTGACATGGAGTGTGCCATAGTCACCGGAAGTCCCGTTTGCGGATGAATGGTTGCGGACACGGGTAGGTATGGATCGAGAGTAGGTGAGATGTATCCTGTTAGAAGGGAAGGTTGACTATATGCGCTTATATGATTTGCAAGCGAAGCTGCTGGGTTGACTTGGAACGGTGGCGGTGTTATATGTGGCATAGAAGCCAGCTTCTGGTGTTGATATCCTCCTCGACCAAGATGGCGGTTGCCGAACGGACGTCCTCCAAAGCCTCTTCCCCTACGTCCCCTGAAATTACCCCGATCATAGCTGTTATATGAACCTGTGAAAGAGCCTCGTCGTGGCCTTCCAGTAACTCGTTCTTGCTCCCTCATTCTCTCCCATTCCGGCTCTTTTTCCCACTCCCGCTCCTTCCGCTCACGTTCTCTCTCAAGCATTTCTCGTGCTCGTTCTCGCTCCCTTTCTTGCTCTACCTTGGCTAACTCTTTCTGGCCATCCAATATCCTTTGTCGTTCCCTTGCTAGCATCTCTTGTCGAATGATTTCCATCGCGTGTTCGCTGCCGCTGACGTCACCAAAGCCATATCCATAATCCTTCACCTCCCACACATCACTCGTCGTTGATTCTTCTTCGCAACCAGCAAGAGAGGGACCAGCCTGAGAAGGGGAAAGGGGTGATGTAGTTCGCACCTGATAGCCATTGGCAGCTACCCTCGGTTTGGTCGTAGAACCGGAACGATGTGTCGGAGCGGCCAGCGCGTCCACCTGTTGTTGCTCCCTCGATGATTCATCTAACAATAGCGTTGTTTCTTCGGGTTCTTGCTGACCCGGTAGCGAGTGAAGTTCGTCAGTTATATCATAATGTCGTGTTGTCCCAAATTCCCATTTCGTAGCTTGAGTGCGAGGTTCGCTTATTTCGGCTTTCGGTGAAGGAGCATCACTGTCAGCGCGATCTGAGGACTGCTCCTCTCCAACACCAGGAGCTTCTAACGTTGCTCGATTGGTTAGGTCTGCTGTGGATCCGTCCGGCCTTTGAGTGAATTTCAGAAGGTGATTGCGGGACCCAGACCACGAAGGACCAGTTTCGCCGGCAGAGACACCGATCGAAAACGCTGGGAACAGCTCAATTGGATGGTCGTTCGCCCTCGCGTCACTGCTCTCGGCGTCATTTGCTCCACATGACGGCTTAGCCTCTGGTGGACTGGGACTCCTCGTGTCTGAGTCCCCTATACTGCCGAATACCATCGTTCGTCGAGGTTTCTTTGGCTCGACTGTTTGACTGCCTTGCAAAGAGTCACTACGCGCTTTCGCCGGCACCAGTGATTCTGGTTGCTCTTCTTTCGAAGACCGACGAACGTGTATTCGCGCGCTATGACCTGTTGCCACTTCGCTAGACCCTGAGAGTTCCGGCTGAATCGAACTTGAGGATAGGCCTGCAGAGGCGCGATACAGATCGGGCTGCAAGGGATAAGAGCTCCAGTAAGGATTCGCCTGGCCATAGCCGTAAGCGGGATATGGAGAAAAGACAGGATAAGTGGCCCCACTCCCTGGTGAAACATGATACCCCCCGTGCAAAAACGGCGGAGAAGAAGCTCCAGGAACGTGGTTCGGCAGGCCGTTCAAACCTTGGAATGCATATGGATAGGACGTCGGAGAAGTTGGAGAGGAGCGATGAGACGGATGTCGAGATAAGTCAATAGCCAGTGGTATGGGAAGGGGCAAATGGAAGAACGGCATCCCATCTTTCCCAGACATGCGAGGAGGCCCTCGGGCAGGTAAGGGATATGCGTGACCATTCAGCATGCTCGTGTGTGTGTGATGGTGACGGTGTGAGGATGTCCCACGAGAAGAGTCTCTCCCCTCCCCGGACACGGATCTTGACACCTCTTCTCCTACTGTTACGGCTCGTGCCCGCAATCGAGGACTGGATCGTAGACTTCCAGAGCGGCTTTGACTTTGGGAGTGGACAGCGGACTGTGAAGCGGACGAGCTGTGAGCCGAATAACTTGGGGTGTGGCTCCCAGAGAATATCTCGCCACCGGTTCCTGAAAGGCCCTTCAGGCCGCGAGCACTTCTATCCCGTAAATGAGGCGAAAGGTACCGCCCTTCGGGTGAAGCACTACGAGCCGGCGATCGTATGGCATCAAATGCCGCTTGAAGTTCCTTCGGAGGTATTGGAACCCACTTTGTTTTTTCACCTGATTGTGGAAATAGAAAATGCACATCGATGAGTCGAGATCAGTAGGACTTGAGGGCGAATAAGGAAAGTTCAAAGGGATGGACCACAAGGTCTACGTGAAACAGGGCAGTAAATGTGATGGACAACGCACTCTTCTTGGGCCCGGCGACTTGATCAGACGAAGAGCTCCCATCCTTTCTGCTGCTGCTTGGCTCGTTACTCTCGCGTGCTGGCTCACCACTATATATTCGCGAGTGGACTGCTTGTGTGGAGGCTGCTCCCACTTCAGGCCATATATCATCCGTAGGTGCTACAGGGAGCGCTGCAGAAGAAGCCCGCGATAGGTGTGATGGCATGCGGACGACGAATGGATCGACATCAGCGTCAAGGTCACTCTGAGCACTGTTGATAGATGGTGCATTGCTTCGCGCAACTGGTACAACGGAGGGCATTTGTGTGGTGCCAGGAGGATTGTGCGCGGTGGTGAACGGAGATGAACTCGAGGGCGTGTATAAGGACAGCTGCATAGAAGAGGGGGTAGGCAACGATTGAGGAAAATTTTGAGCTAGCGCCTGAGCCTGGGCTTTTTCCCGTAATCGGGCAGCCCACACGTTCCCCACGGGGGCTCCCTGACCCACAGTTTGCGACACTTGCGTGGAGGTTGACCGCTTGCTAACGTGCGCGTCATCAGCATTTTCTGTCAGAGAGTCTGAAGGTGGTCCGGAATTGGAATTAAATGTTCTATTGGGGGCTTCAACGGAGCCTGAAGAAGCATTCGACTCAGCTGTACGAGCCTGAGATGAGGTGGACGTAATCAAGCCGCTTGTGGCCACTGGATGCACAGAACGTTGCCGGGAAGCGTCCTGCGAATCCTTGGAAGACCGGACAGAATATCCACTTTTAGCGCGCTCAGCATACGACACAGAGGGCGTCTTCAAGGCAGCAGACGCTAGGGAGACCATGTGCCGAAGGCTGCTAAACGTTCAGAGGTAGCTGACTGATGCAGCTTCGGATTACAGACCAGAACGTTGGGACCTGGGTTTATGGAGAGTGAAGCCAACCAGCCGTACAGACCAGAAAACAAAGCAAATGCAAACACGACAGGAGAAGACTCCAGTGCGCCAAACGTCGAGACCCGGGGGGCGAAAGCGATGAAGGGGCCTGAGGACCAGTAGAGATAATTTAGAGCCCCGCGGCAGCGCTTCAGATTGATCGGGTTATTCCGAAATTGTCGGTTTTTACCGATCGTACTGTGCGATCACTTTTGGGTGGCGGTGCTCTCCCAACCATGTGCTCACGCACACTTCGGTCGTATTTAAGTACCAGAACTTCAACGATTAATTGCAGGAGCTGATTTGTTTTGGCCAGGACAAGATGCGAATACGTTACGTGCCCGTGTCACTGGTGGGGCATCACACGGCCTCAAGGAATACGCCACATAGCGATCCCGCACCTTGACTGATCGACCTCCTTCTTCACCTCTTTGCTCGAACCACTCCGTACCGCGCCCGCAATCACCAAAGCCAGGGCATCCCTCACCAAAGTCTTCTTGTCTGCTTCCGTTTGACCTCCCCCGCTAGCTTCATCCAGCATCACCACTCTCTCCCAATCCACACATAAGTCGATGTATTCGAAGAGGACGTTCACAATCCCCTCAAACTGGTTCCCGGTAAATGTAAGGTCCCTCTTCAAGTCGTCACCCTGAGGTAGTGGTACTTTCCAGAGCTCTTCCAGCGTGAGCCCATCCCACGCTAGAAGAGGTGCTCCAAGCTTAGCAGGTAGCACAACAGCCGGACAGCCATTTAGAAGCTGATACTGTATGACACTTTCACTTGGCCTTGAACTTGTGGCCCAGAACTTGCGGTGTGGCTTCAGTCCCAGCACGAGCACGACAATCCGGCGGGGAGCCGGTGGCTGAGGCACCGGAGCCAAGGCTGGTTCGGGAGAAGGGCTGCGCGATCGAGTGAAATGACTGAGTTTTGGGAGATCGGTCACGGATAAAAAGCTATGGTGTGCGGAAGCGAGAGTTGGGACAGGGGATGCTGGAGGCGGAAGGGCAGGGCAGAGAGTGATAACAGACGCTGATTCTGCCAGAAGAGCCTCGCCGACGCTATAGTCACCTCCAGGATCATCCATCAGTGCACGCGAACAACCACACCGAGCAGCGACACAGTGGGTACCTTACCTGATAGAAACGGTCCATGGCAGAAGACGACGTCCGGTTTCACTGACCGTGGAATGACGGGGCGCCGACCACTGGCGAATAGATAAGGGGAAAACCACCCTTTCTCAATCGAAAGATAATCTTTCACTGCAGAAAACAACGAATTATCTCTGTGGGAGTTTAGCCTGACGTGCCTACGAGAATCCTGTCGTCGACCCACTTGTGCAAGCTGCTTCTAAAGAAACCCAGAGACGCGTCCTCGATTGTATGTTTATACTTTAGGGTAATAGTCATCGTCTTGACCCCTGTGGTCTCGAGCCTCGCAGAGTGTATTGGCACCACTCTCTTCAAGGCTCCATCCAGGATCAAGTCATCAGCGGCTTTAGCTGACAGTTCAAACCCGGTGTGAAGGCCCATTTCAACCAAGATACTGTCCCCAACAGTGGACATCACGGCATCAGAAACTGGTCCCATCACGGGGGCCGCTATAGCTGCAACCCCTCCCTCCAAGCAGTTGGCCAGTTAGCTTGCGATATTTCCTTAGAAACAGGACCTCACTGTGGCCATTACTACTCCGTGGACTGCTAGGTCTCTGAACCGGATGCATGGTAGAAGTAGCGGTGAAGAGTCTCCCCACTGCCGGACGCACGTTCAATCAGCGCAAGATCGTCTCGGCACGAAAGGCAAGGTACCGGCGAAAGACATATTATGTTTGTGCCAGCAGCCCTCAAAGACTCGTAGGAGGACATGACGATTCTCCCAGTCATCGACTGAAAGCGTGCAGAATCTTCAGTTAAGGCCTAGACGGATGTTTACACACTAAATGGACTCACTCCAACGAGTTTCCGGACAATCCATGGGGCAGATTTCTCCTGCTCTGCTTCCGAGAGAGACGCAGGGTCCAAGGGGCTGAGCAGTGAGACAGTACTCGTGGCGGACATGTCGTCAGAGCTAATGCGCACAAAGCTTGGGGGTACTTAACTCGAGATGACTACGACTCTTTCCAGAGCCAATCCAATGTCGAGACTTCCCATTGATGGTCAAATGACTTGAATATTAAGTTCCTCTCACGTCTATCAAGAGGTTCCAGAATCGATGCGAGATCCGGTCATACTTATCGATGATTGAGCTGATCATGATTCAGATCAGGTTGAAGTGCAACATTCGGAGGCTGTAGGGTTAAATGTATAGGGCCCTAGGGGCCCAGTTAGTTTGATGAGACGCGTGACGAGTGTATCTTTCTAGACTAGTTCGGTGTCGCAACTTCAACCGATGCATTGTGTACGCTAGTGCAACTAAACAAAGGGAGGGCACGTTGAGGCCCGAACTGCAACGACCCATCTGTGGCTGACATCCCATTCCCGCAGGGGATTCAGAGCCGGGAGACAAAACCCCACGTTGGCTCATCGGGAGCCAGCCTTTTCGCCTTGCCTGAGCCAAGAGCGTTGAGACTCTTCCATAATAATAACATCCACCCAAAAGGACGTTGAAGGTCCCGTCATCTCGTTTTGACTAGCGAGGGCACGTTGAGGCCATCATGCAACATACAAGCATTTAATACCTGGAAGGGGTGTAAGTCATAGTGCTTTGCTAATTGAACCTTGAACCTGACCTGTAGTGCGAAGCCTTGTAAGGACCGGCGACAGGAATGTCGAGGTAGCTGGATTGCTCGGGCGACAGCTCAGTTAACTTGACGTTAAGCTGGGCAAGATGGGCGCGGGCGACCTCCTCGTCAAGCTCCTTGGGCAGCATGTGGACACCAAGAGGGAACTTCTCAGGAGTAGTCCAGAGAGCAATCTGGGCCAGGACCTGGTTGGCGAACGAGCAGGACATGACAAAGGATGGATGGCCGGTGGCACAGCTGTATCAGTTGGTCAAAAAGGGAGCTACTAAACTCAATCAAATCAACGTACCCCAAGTTGACGAGACGGCCCTCAGCGAGGAGGATGACGTGGCGACCAGAGGGCATGGTGTAGCGATCAACTTGAGGCTTAACGTTGACAATTTGCTTAGCGTTGGCCTTCAACCAAGCGACATCGATCTCGACATCGAAGTGACCGATGCTGCATGCCGATTAGAAAACCTCGGTACCTTGAAGGGCGTTTAACTTACTTGCAGACGATGGCATCTTCGGGCATTGCGGTGAAGTGCTTGGCAGTGATGATGTCGCGGTTACCAGTGGTAGTAACGAAGACATTGGAGCGGTGAGCAGCATCCTCCATCGTAGTGACTTCGTAGCCAGCCATAGCCGCTTGGAGAGCGTTAATGGGATCGATCTCCGTGACCAAAACGCGAGCACCGTAAGAGCGCAGAGACTCAGCACACTGATGGAATCAACATAAGTAAAAGTTGACCAGCGTGAACCAAAGTACTACGTACACCCTTGCCGACGTCACCGTACCCAGCAACAACAGCGACCTTGCCCGCAAGCATAACATCTGTTGCGCGCTTGATACCGTCGACGAGGGACTCACGGCATCCGTAGTAGTTGTCGAACTTGGACTTGGTGACGGAGTCGTTGACGTTGATGGCGGGGACCTTCAACCTGCCTTCGCGGAAGGCCTTGTAGAGGTGGTGGACACCAGTGGTGGTCTCCTCGGAAAGACCCTTAACGTCTGCGGGCGAGTCAGCAGGGCGCTTGGTGTGCGTAAAGCGGACCTACCCTTCAGGTATTGGGGGTATTTCTCGTGAACGAGAGTCGTCAAATCACCTCCATCGTCAAGGATCATGTTAAGAGATTTTCCACCAGGGAAGGCAGCGAGGGTCTGCTCAATACACCACTGGTACTCCTCCTCAGTTTCGCCCTTCCAAGCGTACACGGGAACACCAGTTGCGGCAATTCTGCATGAACAGCATGAGCGTAAGCTTAGATGGTGATCGGGGCACTTACGCAGCAGCAGCGTGGTCCTGCGTAGAGAAGATGTTCTACAAACAGACCCATCAGAAGGAAATCTATCGCTTGTTGGTCGATGAAACACATACGCAGGATGACCAAGTAACCTCGGCGCCGAGGGCGGTAAGCGTCTCGATCAAGACGGCGGTCTGAATCGTCCTTTATGAGGCTTAGCGTATGTTAAGCGCTAGGACAGGAAAACACAGCTTACATGTGAAGACACCCAGCGATACGAGCACCACGCAAAGGCTTCGAGGCGCCATACTAAAGGAAGCTCGATGAGCCTTTGGAGAGAATGATGGCGCGATTAGCAACCTACCTTGGTCCTCATGTAGATCAATCCTGGCATTTCATGCTGGAAAAACACGCATCAGGACGATGTGCGAAGATATCCTGGCGATAAAGAAATACTTCAGCGATCTCGATTTCCTTGCGGCCAAACGCGGCGAGAGAAATGTCTGCAGATAAGACGCATCAAAATCTGATTTTACTGTCTGAAGTTAGTGACTAACCAGCAACTTTGTAAGACATTTTGAACTGTTTTTGCGAGATGATGGAGGAAAGAGAGAATGCGGGGGTTGAGATGAGAACGATCCCGCTGCGCGTTTTTATCTGCAAAAAGCCACGTGGTTTAGAAGTTGCCGCTTCGGCATCGTGAGAGGCTTTCTGGCGCAGCTTGGGAGAAACTAACCAAGTCTCACAGTCACTAGCACTTTCATTGTTTCGATTCTCGTGTTGTTGGAAGGTTTTATGCAGTCTACGGACAGTCATTCTGGCCCTCCGTCACCATTGAAACGATGTCGTCTCTTGGAGATAGGTCAGGTTCCAGCCGGTGGCAAAGGATCCCCTCTACTGAATTTCCTCCCCGACAGTGCAGCATACATGCGAACTCGAAGAGCTTCCAACCGGAGAAGTTCGTCCTCGTTGCTTTCCTATTCCGCGTATCTTCAGAATGTACGTGTGAACTCCCTTGTTGACTAGTGGTGAGAATCCGAGGGGTTCGGGATGCAGATGTCCAGGCAGGCCAGCTGTGGAGGTCACCAAGCTTTTGAGAATTGATCTCAAAACAGGGGAAGTCGAAATCCCTGACGAGTCCAGGTCAGTAACGACTTCTCTTCTATGAGCGACAAATATATCTCACACCATTTCAGTCAAGTTCTGCCTAAAGGCAAACCATGGCGGGACATACAGCGATACGACCTCGACACTGAACAAGGGTCAAGCAATCATCCGAAATGACCGATCACTAGCACTTCCAATGTCTGTACAGCGTTGGTTGTGCCGCCGCCAGATTCACCAGTCGGTTATAGATGGACTGAAGGGGCCGTTGCCCCAGTGGGACGCTTTTTGTCTGCGTACCATTGTGAAACAGCGCGGTCGACCCCTGGTTTAAAGAAGAGCGAGGCGGTCCCGAGTCTGCCGAAGTTTAGCGCCTGCGTTGTAACGCGTCTGCGACATCGAGCACACGCAAGCAACAGGGGTTCCTTTACCACTCCCCAAGCCACTGACGCGCTGAAATCCGCGACCGAGCTCGTCCTCGATCATTCTTGTTCATGTTTCGCTGCGCAGAAAGGTACATTTCGTCCGGTGAACACACAGTCCCCCGACCTCCTCTGACACATCGTGAGATTGACACTTGGCCGCGTATTCGGCGGGGTGGGGACGTGTGATAGTGGGCCATCGTTATGCGGTCAGTCTGCTGAGATCATGCCACACAACATGTATGCGCGCGAAATATATGTTTCGCCGTTTACCTTTAATTGAGTCGATACGCGTCTACTCAATTGCCAAGGCTACGTCGAGGCTGTGACCCAGACGATGTGTACGCAGACAACAGACGCGGGTGGCTTGACCGCATCGCTTCATTTGACCGAGCAATTAATTAATTGTACATCACCATATATCGGTTTCTCCGGTTCCCTTTCCTCCTTCACCTCTCGATCGTTCCGCCACCTCCTGCGAGTTTCAACCTCGTAGACAATAAGATAATGCTGTCAGTTCCAAGTTACCTACTTCACCCAAGCCAACGCCGAGAAAGGCTAACGGATGGTGTGTGAGCCCTAGCGGATCAGCTTGGCAGTGCCATGATCAATACCTCTCCCAGTGCCAACAGCCTGGCTGCACTGCGGCCTTTATAGGTCCAAAGATCAAAATCTCTTGTTGTGAGGGACACCCTGTAGTAATGGTATCCCTCTACAATATGATCATCTCACCATGTACAGCCCGTCGCGGGTGCAAGCTGCTCGAAGTCGTCAAGAGTGGCCATGCTGTGAGTTAACTGTCGCATCATCAGCCCCCCTTCGCAACAATTGATCTTCGCTACGGCTCCGTCGCGACCGACTCCAACCTCCAGGCGCACGGTTGTTCATATCTCTTCGGTACCTGCTTACGACTGCTTTGTCTTTGTGGCTCTGTCCGTTGCTGAACCAAGCGAGGCTCCCTGCTCGGGTTTTGGTCTTTACAGTTTTCTCCGTTCAAGCCGTGTGATCGGCACTGCCTAGGCCACGATGGAAAAGCCTCATCCATTTAAACAGCTGAGGTCACGAAATAGCTACCCCGTGGACATCAAGGTTGAGCCTTCAGAACGGACACTATTGCATTGGGTGTCCCCCCTTCCTTCCCCTGTTTCCTGTCAGTCAGCTCCCTTGAGTAGTGCAGACACTCCTTCTAAATCTCGACGACGTTCTCTATCTCCTGACGCTGTTTCGGATCGACTCACGTCTCCCTCCGCTTGGACACGTCAAGTTCGCCCAAGGGTTGACAATAGCAACATGTCTGGTCGTATATCGGGATCAAGAGGTCCCAGCAAACCACAATATCCCGAGCAACTGGAATCCTCTGGACGGATAAGCCAGGAAGACGCACAGCGAGCTCTGGCGTCGTCATCCTATGGTCCCAGTGCTTTTGCTCCAGTAAGTACTCGCTTCTGATTTACATGCTCTGACACTGATGTTGTCGAAGCATCCTTTCTCGAGGCAGCCGTATACCGGAGCAGATGGCCGACCACAGTCCTCCAACTCGAACATGACAACTAGTTCTAGTTTGTCCGGTGCGATCGGTCACATGAACATGCCTCCACAGCTCAGAGCTGGCGATCCTTCTCTGACGAAGTCTAGAGCAGCATATTCCTTGGACCCAAGCGATCAGATGAGCTGGATGGCCGGCCAACACGACCAACTTACGATGCCAGCACATTCAACCTACGTTCAGCACGCTTCTTCCTCAGCAATGTCAGCCGGAAATCCGTACCAAAATGCACCATACCAAGGTATTAATACTGTAACCACCCATAATGCATCGCCGGAGTCTATTTCCCCGCAATCGCCTGCTTTCCCTTCAGCATACACAAGCCATATGACCTCCCAGCAAAGTCATACCCAACACATGTCTACTCGTTCTGGCGTATCCTCTCCATTTTCAGAATCTTACCTCGGGACGCCTATGATGGGCCTTACTCGTCCACCGTCCCAGTCGAGCGACCTTCGCCCCCAAATGTCGCGCACTCGCCATGCAAGCATGGAAGATGAAGTCCACCACCTTCGGAAGAAAGTGCGAGAGTTGGAGCTCGTTAATCAGTCCGATCGCATGCGAATCAAAGAATTGGAGGGAGAATTAGCTGGAGGGCTTGTCCTCCCTGATCGCCCCTACCGACAACAAGAATCATCTTCCATCAACAATATCGCTTCCCTTATCCCGCCAATGCCACCGCAGAATGCGCCGATACCCCCATCCTGGAAGGCCCGAACCGAAGCGCGCATCCGACTTTTTTGCTCGCTCAACCGAGCTGGCAATGCACTTTGCTCGTGGCATGACTCGAGACGTGAACGCAGAGCCTACCCTCCGCGCATGGCACCTCCGGGCCACTTGAACTGTGGCTGTACTTACGATGAAGCTCTCTTTGAAGAAAGCTTATCTCGCCACGGAGTAGGAAGCTATCATCCGGGAGAAACCGTGCGCATGGACCCTGCCCTGCGCAATCCTCTGCTGCAGCTCCTTCAGAGGAGGTACGGGTATCGTGACGGCGATTTTGAAAGGGACCCCGTTACGGGGGACTGGGTGGAAGGGGAAGGGCACGCTTATTGGGAGCACAAGGCAATGTCAGGATCTCTTGGCTCCAGAAAAAGTAGAGGTGAAGATCGTCGGTGAATTTGGTATGTTCATCTTCTAGAGAGGTTTTCTTTTCGGACACCACATATCTCCCTTCTTTCTCGCCAATCCTTTTCTTCGTTCATACACTACTCCATACGTTCGTTCTTGGTGTTCTCTCCAGGGGTCACTTCAGCATCGCACTTGCATATATCCTCGCATCTCTATCATGTATGGACTTCCTGAGCGCTCTTGTACCCGTAGTAAATGCACCCGTACCATCGCATTCGCATTATAGATTCTGGACTGTATTGAATTACATTATAATCATACCTTAGCTCGGTGACTGCGCCTCGCATATATATATTGAATCTTATGGGTTGTTTGCAACTAGTGGACGAGAGGTGAAACCGTTCGCGGAAATCGGAGATTCTCAGCCAAGTCTGAGAACCAATAACATATTCAAAAGACGAAAACACTTGCCGGTGTTAGGTGCTGGGCAGCGTAGCTTCATGGCCGACGTCTGCGTGCATTACCTTGCTTGTCGTTTGGCACGAGACATGAATAGACGTGGGTTATGTGCCGATACCCTAGTGAGCTCCAGTGGCCCTGTTCCACGGCTGCTGCGATAAGCACCTCAAGCAAAGTGCACCTTCAAGTTAGTGTGACGGGTGAGATCGCTGAGGTCAATGTTTCTTTGGAACAGCACAACCCATGGAAGTGACACATGGTACTAGTAGTCCAAATCCTTGGTACTTGTCGTCTCAAAGTTTCGCATACGTGTACTTCCCTCCTCTGTCCAGCGCCTAGCAGGTAAAGCGTAAGGGATCATATCTTCGAGACATGGAGCGACTCACGCGTTTATAGGCCGGGCTAATCACAAATTTAAGTTCTGTTGTAAGTGCACAGACGTACGCACAGACAATGCCGAACATACCGGCTCTGAACATTGTTGACGAAAGCTAATGCCTTTGGGCCCACAAAGTGTGGCTCCTCAGAAACCAAGGCCTCTAATGGGAACGCCATCATGTAGTCCGCAGCGGTGGGGTGTTCGCCACCGGCAAACCAAGTCCCGGACTTCGCCAAGTGGTCTTCGATCTAACACAATGATATTGAATATTGTGAGTACACGCTCTCAAAATAGGAGAATGTCACAGACCAAGGCTTGATGTTTTCGTAGCTCGGGGTCCAATACCTGTTTGACCACTTGACCGAGCACCATGCGGAGCAAGAAGCTAATGAAAATGGGAGCTTTCTGAGGGATGATGGTTAAAATGAGCTTTTGGACAAGAAGCGGCATGAACGATCCCTCCGAGTAATGTGTGACTATCATCGTCGGTTTCAGTCGGGACGAGGTTCAGGTGTCTGCAAGCTTACAGTATAGATCATGCAGTCGGCCAGATGCGGGAGGCTGGTCTTTGTCTTTTCCGTAGCGTTCAATGAGGTATGCTAAAGGGGCAATGTCCGTGGGCACTCAATTGACGGCACACAGCAACGTACTGACGATGGCCCCGCTTTCAGCCAGGGTAACATCTCCGTCGGTTATCACTGGCGACTTTCCCAAAGGACTGACATCGAGGAGTTCCTTCGGGGCACGACGGTCGGCATTGCGGCTGTAATTCTTGATTTCATAGGGGACCTCGAGTTCTTCCTGTGAATACACACGCGATTCCATCAGATCCCGGAAGATGAATCGGCTATCAGAACGAACGAGAAGCCAGAGGACGCGTTGGGAACGCGAATCGTTCAGGTGGTGAACAATCACTTTGGGTTGCGAGAGTGAAGGTTGATGCCCTTGTGGTACTGACATGGTTGGTTTCCGGGCTGTTTTGAGCTGAAGGACCTTCGCAAGCTGGTTCTGCGGGAATGTTAGCGCTCGCTGGCGTCAACAGGTGTGCCCTTTAACTAATCCAACCGGTCATCCCGGGTGTCGCGAACTGCGCATGCGTCATGCATCATGATGCATGTGATTCTCCACTCGTGATACGACGAAGACTGGAGGACTTGTGTCCTCTTCTCGAAGCAGCAAGACGATCGCCGATATATAGACCCAAGACAAACGAACGAGAGCAAACATATATTGACTATTATGGCTCTGGCGACAGTCTGTTGGAGGACCATACAGAAGAGATTCGTCATTGAGAAGGAACGACTGTCTTCGCTTCTATACTTATGGTATGCCTGCGGAAAACCACAAGAGAGGCGAGACTAGAGGAGATCGGGTCCTGGTTCGGAAGTTAGTCCATTGACCCGTGACCGCGTGAGAGTCTTTTCGACATCCTCTATTTGACACTTTCTCTCCGCTTTCTCTTCATTTACATTCGCGAGCGCAGACCAAAGTGCAACAAGGCCAGTGCTAGGTTAACGTTTTGCGCTGATACTAGCGGCGGCAAGACATGTTCGGGCTTCAAGCCTCACTCTTAATCGGCCTTCACTGTTGCTCGTGCTTCGCGTGGTCTTGGTCCTCGCAAACTCCACAACCAAACCACGATAACAATGCCAATGAGGCCATTAACTTCAGACACTTGAAGGCGGATAATGGTCGGGGTCATTGTCGGATTTGTGTTATCTGATCACCTGAGATATTTCTGAGCAGATGGACTCACGATAGAAGAAGTCGACGCGCTTTTCACAAGCACAAGTACAGAATTATTTGTGCGAGATGCAGCCTGAACTGACTTGCCAAGCACCAGATGCACTGGACACATATGCTCGGAAATCTGATTGTTTTCAAAATGCCGCTAGTCTCCTTCGCACACGCTGTGGAGAGTCTCACATGGGAGAGGATGAACGCGTCCAGGGTATTGGAGTGTGCGCATATCGTACACATGGCCTTCTTACACATCACTGTAGCTGCCATCGCAATGACGCTGTGCGAGCTGGCCACTGCGCGTCGTCACGCTCCACCAATGGAATGCGGAGACTTTACCGGTGGCCGAATACCGTTACCAGTCGGATCTGCCCATCAGGCTCAAGGTGAATGCGTAGAGTAAGTTTGTTATTATGATTCAGGAACATTGTATCATTTACTACGGCATCTGGCAGAGCTTTATCTCGCAGTGCTCAATTCTGGTCCAGTTATTCCGGATACCTGCGAGAGATTCGCAAGTTCTCACTTCCATCTGGGAATGTTTTTCTGATCGGTGTCTCTAGCCCAACTATGTTACGCTTTTCGAAGATGGATGGACATTGGTTGGTATAAACTTGAGTGTCCGTCTCATTGCTCACCGTACTTGCAGACGTCGCGAAGGATATATATAGAAACATCACACTAGAGAAAGTTTCACTCATTCGCATCATACTGAACCGGGAGAAGATCTCCAAGACGAATATCCAAGGATGGGAACACTCCCTGAGAGTTCGTAAAATTACTTGTCAGGTCTTGATGGGCTACCATTGATTTCTTACAGGCCTTTCGTGACGATCTGAGCACCCTACACGCGACGACGGACAAAATCCAAGCCACATCGGATGCGATGGCTACAGTGCTGGGTGACAGGATACATTCGGTATGTGCAGTGAACAGAGCCCCAGATGATTCCTCCCAAATGAGTCAACTTGTCAGTTCTTTAGTGATATAGAGGGCACGATATCCGGTCTTCAGCAACAATATCAGGATAGCCACCTTCAGTCAATAGCAAAGGTATGCTCCTGACGTTTTATGTTGGTTTCCCAACTCATTCGTCGCACAGGTCCATGGCATGATGGACGACGTATACCGTCACGTGTGTTCAATCCCTCGGACAGTATTTCGCGTCTAATCTTACAGTATTCAATAAGCACTCGGAATTTTTATCAGTTCTGTTGCCCACATTTCAGCAGTCCATTTCCTCCGAGCTAGATACGGTATTCTCTCTCATCGCGGATCAAAATCAGCGCAGTTTCGAAGCAGCTGTGAGAGGATCCTTTGTTAATGATCGTGCTCTGATATCCTATCTCCGTCCAGGACTATCTCCGTCAACAGTGGATCTTGCTCGAGAGCGGCTTCATGTCAATGCACACTGTAACTTCGTTGCTGCCTACCGATCCCCAGTCGCATAATGAAACTTCTGTTTCAGTCGATCCGAGAGCTCCAAAACTCAATTGACCAAGCTTCCGATGCACTAGCAACATCTGTCAATCAGGCCCACGCAGCTCACAGGATCCAGCAAGAGGCAACAGATTCGACCGCTCGTCTCGTTGATGTTGTCACCCAGCTCACAGCCCTCACATACGATGAAATGCAAGCCATCAACCAAACAGCCAACATGATCAAAGCCAACATACGTCAGGATACCGTTGGCCACTGGCTGAAACTGGCTGCAATATCAGTCTTGCGGTCTTTGTGGCCGGGTACGTTGCATATTGATCGTACTCTGAATGCCACTAACAGATGATCTTGGGCAGGCCCATCCCCGATTGATAATCTGCTAAGTTCACACTCCTTTCGTACAGGCATCAGCCTCGCGACTGTTCTCTGGCGCCTCCTCGAGCTGTGTTTCTCCCTTGTGACGGTAATGGTGTTGAGATATTGCCCCAAGCATAGCTTTTTATTGACGACCTAACAATTTACCAGAGCGCATGCTTAGTTTTCAATATCAAACAGTTCTTTCCCTCGCTTTCCCCCTTTTCGGCTACGCACAAGAAGCTCGCACTTCCTGTCACTATGCTTCCTTCCCACCGTTCACATGAACTCATTTATTCTCAGCCGCCTTTGGACTTCGCTTTAACTCCGTACCATCCACCACGGGACCCTCGCATTATTCGGCAGCTCTCTCGACCTCGCATCTCACGTATACCCAACAGACTCTGCAATCGACCTGCCGACTACACCCTCTGGAACTAATACCGGCACCCCGCACCTTGTATTAACCCTTGGCACCCAAACCATCATCTGTTGCATCACCAGTCTCATGTACCCAGTTTCCATCGATTCGATACCCCGACCCAGCAGGTAGTAGGACCCTTGCTTTTCGGAATGTATGCTATGACGACCAATGTAAACGCTGCACGGCTCGTCACATTCGGAGATAGATGGAGAGAACCAACACTGATTACCGCACCTCCCCAGTTACAGACGCCCCGCAGTCAGTCAATTTTCTGCTCGTACCTCGATCAATGGGACGCACAGCTTGTTTCACATTCTTCCGACTTTCCTTCCCGTATGTTCGACCTCCTAAGTTTCAAATTCGAAGGTGAAACACAGCATACAAGATGTGTGCACTTCTGTGCTTAATGTTTCGCCAGACTTTTGGTGACCCAAGTTGCATTTCCTCCGATTTTTGAAGCGCCATAAATTTAGATGTTTTGGCGCTTTGTCATATATTAGTCGCTGCATTTCAAGGAGCCCTTGAAATTGTCGGATAGGTAGTGGGCGCTTGCGTTCTATACCAGTATCAAATAATCCGCCAATGAGATGCTCGAGTCATATATATCAAATGGAAGAGCGCCGGCTCCAATGGATACATCTGCTTTGACCCTAAGGCCTAAGCGCCAGCTACTATCTACCCCAACGCTTTTTGCCACCCTGCTGCTACACTCTGCTCTAGTACGCAATGGCCGCAGGAACTGGTAGCCGAAAGGAGGCCACAAGCGGCCCAGCTGTGAGTAGCAGACGGAATACTGTAACGAAAGACCGCAAGAAGCCTGCCCCACTGGCAGCGCCAGTCAAAGGGCGACTCTTCGAAGGCGACCACACGAAGATCTCAGCCGAGAGAGAAAGATGCATGGATGGATTTCAGGAAGCTTGTACGTCAATCCAGCTATGTAGCACTGTACCAACACGAGGCGACAAATCTTTGGCAAGTACTTACGGCCTCAAACTGCTCCAGCGTTTGAAACATTTCCTCTAGGTTCAGCGTAGAAGAAACCTGGGCCATGACGAACCACCTCCAAGCTACGACGTAGCAGTGGGGACACCCTCGGATGCCAGCTGTCCTCAATACCCTTCAACTCCCCATACGGCGAGGAGAGATGACAGTTTCAAGCTCAACTCATGTCGAAGCTCCCTATATGATCTTCCTGCGCATGTTCCCCCTATCACCAATACCCTACGTGCACGTCGCAACGACGAAAAACATACACGACCTTTCCCCTCACAGAGGGGCAGTACGTGCTTATCCACGGGGGACCCACCCTCTCATCCCCAGCGGGCTCCATTGCCACATATAATGAACAATATAAGCCAAAGTAATTCTTCGACATGCTCGGACAAGTTCCAATCATCGCCTCCTGTACTCTCTGTGAGCTTATTCTACGTTTGTATGACGCAGGTCTCACGGCTATTGCTAGGTGAATGATACCTCGTCCGAAGACCCCCTCTCACACCTCAAGTCGATACTGGGTATCAAGAATCCCGACCGCCCGGTTGAGTTACGCAGGGACGCCGTACGCACAATCGAAGTATCCTCAGGTTTTGAGGTGCTGACGTGTCTATCATATAGCCACATATCTCACCTCTTGGGTCTCGCGCCACCGGAAGTAGTCTCGAAACAGAAGGAGAGCTGATCTACAGGTCTCTCGTGGATATAGTTACCTCTCAAGGCCATTCTGACGAGATTAATGTCAGTTTGCCGTCCGCGTCTAGCCACCAAGCGCGCTATTCCAAAAGTTGGCGTACCCCCAAGGTAAATCGTCGACAAACCATTCCGAACCGCGTTTCCGATTGACACCATGCCCAGGGTGCAATGTCCAATGCACGCGCCGAGACGTCGCGTACACAGGAGCACAGGACATTCGAGCTCCACAACCCACACTTGGACCATGCACCGCTTCCATATCTACCCAGCGAGAGGGCCATGAAGTTGCCAACCCCAATGAATCCTTCACAATCTTGGAGCCGCTCCAGGGCCATAAACGACGATTCCTGGCGCGCACGCCCGCCCACTTATTGTCACGCTGCAGACAACCATCGCGCTCCGTTGGTAAGTCGTTTACAACTCCTCCTTTCCGCCACCTACCATATACATTTGCAGCCAACGTTAGCTACCACTTCGTCACCCACTGGTTCCCATCAAACGCAGGAGTCCCCGAGAGAATACTGTCGAGCTTTCGTGCGTGGTTGCTGTCGTCGACAGCCGTGTCCATATGTTCACCGTGACAGTCCCAATGATGTGAGCCTAAACAATCAATCGAAGGGCATTCACTCATATTTTCCCCGTGATTAGACAGCCGCTCGGTTACAGTGTGATTCGCGGAACAGCCAGTCTGATCCGCCCTTGGGCATTCGCAGGGGAACTCAACGAATACCGCCTGGTACCACGGTGACTGCCAAACCTGCCGCCGCCCAACCTGACGCCGCCCAACCTGCCGCCGCCCCTACGACCGAATTGCAATTGCAGGGTGGCCAACCCTTCACAAAAGCGAAACAGAAGGCTCCGGAGCCACCGCTCACAGTCACCCTCTCCAATCACACAAAAGTTAAATTTAGCGAAGGGTTCGAAGTCCAGGACATCATCACCGGTTTTGAAACTCGGTGGGTCCATCTCGGCAACGTAGCATCGAACACACTTCCTCGCACTCTCAATCGTATCCTTGCTCCCTTCGGTCAGATCGATGCCCTGCAAGTCCCGGAACATTCCAGCGCAAAGGTCATCACTGTCAAAGTGCAGTTCTCCACTGCAGCCGAGGCCATGGAGGCTGCCGTGAAACTAAATGGCTTCGAATTTGCCAATAAACGGTTAACCGCCAAGCTGCCAATCAACAACTCCGGGCGCGGCAACGCAACTCTCAACGACACTTCCGTGCGCATCGAATGGGAAGCACCTTACCGGTTAGGCTATGCTGGATATGCTACTTTGGACGAAGCAAAGAAAGCTGTTGAGATGGCGAACGACCACACGATTCAGAACTATGTCGTGACCGCAGCTCTATACGATGGTCTACCCGCAGTCGGCGCTTACAACGTCATCTTCCGTAACTTGCCCCCCACCACCAGTCAAAAGGAAATTGAGAAATATGGCCCCGCGGAATCCATCATGCTCGAAAAGCCCAACTACACTTCGATCGACAACGCCGTCAAGTGTATCAAGAAGATGTTGGATGAATGCGGCGAGATTTTGCGGTTTGACTTAGTTCCTCCACCCTTCCGTGATGGCGTGGTCAAAGCCTGGGTTGACTTTGCGTCCCCTCACGAAGCCCAAGTTGCTCTCGAATATCTCGATGGACGGCGCCCTGTGGCACTCGGGAGAACGCAAATCTCTGTACGTCATCTACAGACCGTGTCCTATCCATTACCCAGGTCAGCGTACGATAAATTGCAAGGTGACATCGCTCGCCTTCGGTGGTCTTGGCAGTGGAGATATCGGAATGCAGTAACAGTAGTGGATCGAGCTGCACACCAGGGAGCAGGAGTTTTTATCAAGCTGACAGCTGAAGATATCACGCAGCTGAGCCAACTGAAACTGGAGTTTGAGCGCTTGCTACGCGGAGAGCTCGTCGTAGTTGACAAGAAGCCAGTCTGGGACGGGTTCTTCGCCCGTCCGTGCGGGTACGCGTACATCAAGGAGTTGGAGCGCCGTTACGATGGTATACAGGTTCAAGGAGATCTGACGAGGCGTACCATCACTCTCTTCGGACCTATAGCTAAACGACAATACGTCCGGCGCGAGATCGTCAAGCGCTACGAGGCTTTGAAAGCCCAGCAGTTTTGGGAAATTCCCCTGACTGGCAGGCTGATCGGACTTTTCCTCTGCTCGGACCTCATCAAGCTGCAGCAAGACCTAGGGGAAGAAAATTGTATCCTGGATCTCGGAAAGCGTAACCTCGTTATCCGTGGTAACGAGCAGACTTTCCAGCTCGCATGTAAAGTCGTCCGTAACGCACAGAAACGCCACGTCGACGAGAGGCGCAAATCCACGGTCATTTGTCCAGTTTGCCTTAGCGAGCCCGTCTTCCCCACAACCCTTGATTGTGGCCACCAGTGGTGTCAATCATGCCTCTCCGGCTACCTCGTCGCTGCCAAAGACAACAAGCTCTTCCCGTTGTCTTGTCTAGGCAACGATGCATCATGTACTCATCGGATCTCCCTGTCAGTAGCCCAGAAACTTCTCTCTGCCGAGGATTTCGAGGCGATCACCGAAACATCGTTCTGGAAATACGTACACTCCCGCCCTGAAGAGTTCCATCATTGTCCCACTCCCGACTGCACTCAGGTTTATCGATCTGCTCCACAAGACGTTGTCCTGCAGTGTCCCTCCTGCCTCATCCGCATATGCCCCGCGTGTCACGTGGAGTATCATGACGGCTTGACGTGCGAGGAGCGAGACGTCGCCGACGACAAACTCTTCACGGAATGGGCAGAGAGCCACGACGTGAAGAGCTGTCCGGGGTGCAAGGCGACAATAGAGAGGGCTGAAGGTTGCAACCACATGACTTGCACTCGATGCCAAACGCACATTTGCTGGGAGTGCCTTGCGACATTCCCGAAGGGGGAAGGTATTTATGATCATATGCGCACCTACCATGGCGGTATTGGGCTTTGATTTATTCGTTAGGGCTTATCTGAAGTGGTGCGGGTCACTACAGTCTACCCAGCCAATCGCAGGCACTTTTTGAATGAGGGTCTAGTTAACGTGTATCACTTCAGATAAACCCTATCTGTACAGTAGTATTCGGTATATGCGGCGTACATAGCGCCTCCACTGCTAGTCTTGTTATTTATGCTCTAACTATACATTTGGATGTTATTTATCCTTGATGGTAGATTGACAACAGTGAATTGATGAACGGAAAGCATTACCGATCATAAAAACGACATAAAGCACAGTATATGCATAAATATTTTCCCAGTCCCATGGAATTGCCCGTTCTATTGGTGATAGCTATACACTATGAACTGTTGGAGGGTACATGTTCAGCAACGAACGCCATAATGTAACCGCACATGAAACTCACGCTCTCATAAGGTTGTGCAGGAGGTCTACCATGATATGGTAAAGAAGCCGGCAACTCCGGCCTCTCGCTCAGATATGGCGCAAAGGTATCGAATTGATCCCGATAGCCCTCATTCTCGTCTGGATAGTCACGCAGCTCCGGGGGATAAGCTTTGTCCTGCGGTGCGTACACGACGAACGAGTTGGGGGTGAGATGGTCTCCACGCTTGTTCCAGAAGCCCTTCCGGACGCGGTGCGAGTAGTGCGCTGGTGCAGGCTCTTGGGGCGGTGGCGCGGAGGCAGCGAGGTTCGCTCGCTCGACTGGGGGCGGAGGGAGAGGGTTCCCGCGCGCTGGATGGGGTGTTGACCGCCGGTCACGCAAAGATGGGACAGGAGGCATCGAATCGGAGTCGGAATCGCTGTCGTCGGGTGGCGGCGGAAGGGGGTGGAAGAATGCCTCTCCTTGTGAAGCTGAAGACGACTCGTGAATCGTAGACAGGTTCGGCCTCGATAGCGAGGGCTCAGTACGACTCCGCGAAAGAGAGTTTGCTGCAGGCCTTGGAGTTGCGTCCATGAGCGGGCTGAGAACAGCTGACATATCCTCCGAGAAGCTAGAGAGAACGCTGAGGGAGGAAGATGATGTCGTAGCGCTGGGTAACGACGATTGTCGTGAGAGTGGCTCAGGGGCCGGTGGTCCACGAGAAGTGGACCCAGAAGAAGTACCACCGCCATGCGACGTTGGTGAGCGATCGTGTTGGCCAAATATACCATCGCTACTGCGACGGGAGCCCCGGTAGTGATCAGGTGTCCTTATGATACCAGAAGGAAACGTAGGTTGTAAGTCCACTCTTGACGTGAACGACTCGGGTTCCGAGGTGAAGACCGGCTGCTGCGGGGGTTGTGTTGCAGCGTTAGGAGATCGGTCGCGCTGTGAGCGGGGCTCGGGAGCTGGATAAGGAGGGATGTATTGTGAAGACGATGACGACGATTGAGGATGCGATTGCGCGATACGCTGGTAAAATGAGTTTGGGTCCGTGGGACGGCCCAACGGCCGTCCTTCAGGGAGACCCTGAGATGAACTGCCATGGGACGATTGTCCTGTGCCAGGATGTACAGGAGATGTCCCACCGAGTCCTGTTGAGCCAGAACGAGAATTGTAGCTCTCAGTAGAACCCTGACGAGAAGATCCCATCAAGCTACCAGACGAGCCCTGCCTCGACGATCCCGACATCGCTTGACTGTCCGCAGAGCCCTGACGAGATAATCTTGGCATCCCATGACCACCAGATGGATTCAGCACATCGTGGCGCAGGCTATCCTGCGAGCCGCGGTGTCCATAGAAATCGCGGGAGGGGGTGTTGCGATCGGGGGTATGACTATCCTGAGAGCTTCTCCTCGTACCGTAATCACGAGTAGGCGTCGATGCTTGTCGAGTGCTATCCTGTGAACTGCGGCGATTGTTGAAATCGCGAGTGGGCGTGGCCCGATCGGCACTGCTCTCGAGAAGACTTGGAGGATTCCATATCCAAGGAGTTTGTGGGACAGCATCTCCGTCCGGACTATCATCGGCAGGTCGTGGCTCGCGCTCGGCCCTGCATTAACTCATAAACGCCGAGTTGCAGGATGTCGCTCAAGATGTCACGCACCTCGGGACCATACCTTCCAAGCCCAGGCCATTATCAGTGAGTTTAGTCTTCCAGTAACTCGGAGATGGTGGTCGTGGTATCCGTTTATATGGATTATAATTCGCTTGGGGAACGCCCCAGCCCATCCCTGGGGCCCACGGCATGGGGGCGCCCTGGACGTTGGGGTTATATTGCCAGTACCCAGATTTCCATTGCGGGTGCTGCACATTGGCACCAGCCGGGATTGGCGGTGGACCAGGGAACCCTGGAGGGAATGCCACGTTCGATCCTGGTGGCCACGTCCCTTGCCATCCCTGAGGCATAGGATGCTGCTGCATGAGCGAGGGATTGGGGTGCCAATGCTGTTGCTGCTGAGTCTGACTCATCCTTGCTTGTTCCCTGAGGACGGATGCACGCAATGAGTGATGATGCATGATAAACGCGCGATTGGCCATGACGAACAAGGGCTTTTAACGAGAGATCGACTCACAATTAATGTGGCGGGTTTGGCAAGTTCTAGCGCTGGCCACAGGAGGCAACGGGATACAACAAGTGAGTGACGGCGACAAAAAACGATCAACAAGGCTGAGCTGCCGCCAATACGACGTTATGCGCCACGGTGCAACCTGGGCTATTAGTCCTGGCGCCTTTGTTATGTCCCAAGACAAGCAACCAACCGTATATATACAGGTTCCCCAACCGATAAAGCCCGCCAGGCTCCAGCCGGGTATATACTCTTCCCTGCTAGTCCTCGAGGCAAGGCGAGGCAGACGAAACGTTCAGCCAACGTTCAGAGGCTGTTAGTGGAGCACAGCTTGATCTATCTCTATCTCTCTCAGATAGTGGACCCCGTGGACCCCGCCATTTGTCCTTCATGGCTCGAGTGTGGAGGGAAACATCCACAATCAGTTCTCGACAGGGAAACTCAAGGAACAGGTGTCCACACATGCCCAGAAGAAGAGAGAAACATTCGAAAAATCAGGTTCAATCCGATAGCATGGACGTCTGGGCAAGGAAGGGGCATTCGGGGTCTTGGCATGCCCAGTTCAACCGCGATACAAGCGCCATAGCCGGCAAACCCGACTCGACTGCGAAGTTCAAACATCAACACAGGCCTGCTACCTGAACCGAAGACTGCGGTCGAGCACCGGCGAACAAATACTACATACAATCCATGCTAAAATACCGTCTTACGATGAATGAATAACCATAACTATGTATATGTTTAACAAAACAATGAAACAATAATGCAAACGGATCACCAGTTCCAATCATCGTCATCAAATCCCGACGACACAGTCTGTGCCGCCACCGGTTTGGACGGAGTCGTCATCCCAGCCGGCTGCGCAGACTTGGATGGAATCATCACGCTCCCTAGTGCCCCCGCGCCATGCACTGTCTCCTCATCGTCCTCCAGCCAGCACGCGGCAGTTTGCACCGGCACCTCCGTCAAAGATGAAGAAGGTGTGCTTAACGAGCTTGCGCTGGACAGAGGAGAGGTACCGGGGGATGGAGATATTCCTGGAGACGGAGACAGCGCGGAAGCGATCGACTGCGAAACGTCCGCGAAAAGCACGGACGCACGCTTCTGGTTCTTGGTGAAACTGATTGTACAGCCTAAAGTTAGAAATGATCGGCATGTAATACTAAAAGAATAGTACTCACGTCGGGCCGCGCTGCAACTCCTCCCACTTTTTCCCTACACTGCCTACCCATGACGACACAGGCGGGACCGAGCCTCCAACGACGGCAAGGGACCCAAGACCAGGCATAGACGACGGAGGCGGGAACGCCGATGCGCGTAGGCTCTCTCGTTTTGCCTGCTTACTCGAGGTAATTGGCGGGTCGGCGGGTGGAGGAGACGACACTGGGAAGTTGTTAAGAGGTAGACTGAGTGACGGAGACGTCGGAGAGCGCATGAGGAGATCGACAGCAGTGGACGTCGATATAGACGAGGTCGCTGCATGTGAATATGATCGAGACTGAGAACAGTCGCGTGACCGCCGACGGTGCATTCTCGTCGCGCGCTGTGCGTCAGCTGAGTCATTGGCATGAGCTTGAGGCGCCTCGGACTCTTGAAGCAGAGACGATTCGGGCTCCTCCCACACCGAGGACGCCGAAGAGAGCGATAAACGCGTAAAGCTGGACGGAGCTGTGCTGGTCGTCGACACCGACGAATCAGATTGCTGCGTTGCATGCCCTGTTTTCGGTACGATGCCCGACTGGGTGGAAGAAGGTGGCGATGATAGATCGCTAAGGCCCGCAGCGATGAGTCTGCCCACGCCTTGAACACCCTCCTTGATCCCATCTAGCATTGCCCCGCTTTGACCGTTTCCACTGGACAGAGCAACGCCGTATTCGCCCGATGCACTGTCCCGTTCAAATCCTCTATTAACAATGCGCTCCCATTTGCGCTTCACTATGACACTCTCGGTTGAGGCTAAAATTCTGATGCAGTGTGTAATGAAGACTCACGCTGAGAAAGCTCAGCTTCGTGCACCGCAAGCTGAGAGCGCAGCTCGAGGCACTTGGCCTCCTTCTGAGCTATAAACTGTAGCAGATCTGCGTGCCTAAATATCCAGCCCATGAGTCTTGCCCAAGAGCGACAGAGGAAGCAGCAGCACGTACTTTTCAGTTAACGTCAATGGTGGCCTTGGACGTGATTCCGAGAGACTTGAGGACGCAGAGCTCAGGCTTTCGCGGTTAGCTTGCGTAGCATCCCGTGGAGCTTCATCTGGGGTGTTGGATATGCTGCGAGAAAAGCCACGGCGATGTGCCCCAGGACGAGAGGGTGTTTCATCTCTCGAGCTAAAATACGATATCGACGACTGCCTGCGAGTCGCCTTCGCGGCCATAACACTCCCAGGCGAGTCTAAAGGTTTATAAAATGCATTAAGACGAGACGACGGGCTCGTTAACGGAGCAGAGGCGGGTCCTGGGGAGTGTTGTACAGGGATGTTGGCATCGACGAGGCGAAGCTGCCGTGGCGCGTTCGTGTTCATTGCGGGTTTGTGCTTAAAGTCATTAGGTGGAGGTGTCGACAAGGAATGAGACATTATGAGGACATGGGGACACGATTTTAGAGAATAGTGTTCTTCCACTTGATGGTTTAGTAGAGAGCGAGCGGTATGGCAACGATCGCAAGGTCACAAAATTGGAGGTCCCCTATATAGAAACATCCTTTGATCTCAACCACAAGCACCACCGCCGCTTACTCAAGGTTATATGTGCGCAAGTTATAATCCCGGGTTACAATGTCACAGAACGCGTCGTCGAGATCAATATTTCTCAACATGCCAATGACGTTGGTGCGCCACAGAGACACAAAAACCGAGGAACGTGAAGAGTTCTGCATCAGTCCTAGAATGCAGCAGTCTGCAGCGCCCCAGCAAATAGCGCGTTATACTCTGACCCGGGATTTTAACTTTCGCCAGACAGTGGATACGGTCGTCTGACGAGCTTCCGTGCTCCCACGTTGCGATAGCCGTTCATTGCGTACGGCAATACCGCGAATGCATGTTAGGCGTCGGACTATACCGAGCCCATGCCCGAAGCCAGTGATTGCGCTGTTCATGTGGTATCGCGAGTGAAGGCTATGGTCAATGATAACTGGACTGGTACTCCATCCATAGTTGGTCCATGCAACGCACGAATCGCACCTGCAGAGTTCGCATCACAATGGTCCAGCGTTGAGCAAAGCAAATCGAATGAATCTCTATTCCACGGGCGATGGCTCCGAGTACATGGCAAATCAATCACAGTGGTATGCCCACTCAATGCGACGCCCCGCCTTCTTTCTCCGCCTCTGCTAGAAAGTTTTTGATGCTGTTCATCCTGGTCAGTTGTCGACAGTCCAGCCTTGCCTGTAGAATAGTATAAAACCACATACAATTGCTCTTCTTCACTAAAGCCGCAGAATGAGTTTCATTCAGCTAGTGTGAGTGGGAGATGGGTGGGACGAACCTCGAGCCAGCGCTGATAGGTACAGCCTCTTTGACCCGCTCTGTCAGTGATTTCCCGGAGGCGGCTGGTGCCTCTTTCTTTCCGCCCATGGAACCGTAGACGGCCGCGCCCGTTGCAAAGAGCGTGCCAAGGGTCAGGTATTCCGTTTTAATGGCACGGCCAAAGATAACGCTGTGGAGTTCGAGTGCAGGGTCAGCGCCGCAGAGATAAATGAGACGCAGCAGATTTTGAACGCACTAGGACATGGCAGGCAAAAGATGGAAAAGTCAACGACGGTCAGGAAGAGGAAGAGTATAACTGGGTGCCGGGAAATCCCGAGCCTTGCTTTCACTTTCTCTGCCATGTCCCCGGGAATAATCAGACGCGCGATGTCTCAGCTTTCTGCCGTCCATCGCGGGACTGCCTTCGAGGAAAGGTCTCTACAGATCCTACAAGATCATTTTTCAATGTCCCTGCGTCGCGTTGGCGGAAAGTCAGATGGAGGCATCGACCTACAAGGATGGTGGTGGCTACCCCCACTCTCCCATACCCGTGCATCTGCCGCTACTGAGGCATCTCCAAACCGAAGACGTCTCAGGATTCTCGCCCAATGCAAAGCCGAAAAGAAGAAGTTCAGCCCAAACTATGTCCGAGAAATGGAAGGTGTCTGGCACTGTCAAAATCCAACACGCGAGGAAAACACCAATTCGTCTTACCCTTCCGTTGCCCTCCTTCTCTCCGAATCTCCATTTACGACGTCAACTCTCAAACGTGCACTATCTTCTTCGGTCCCCTTTTTGCTGCTGCACCTCCCTCCAGCCTCCGTTGACGGGGACAGTGCCGCGAATGATCCCATCGGGTCGGCATTCTGCAACCCAGCTTTGGGCGGACAGAGCGGTTTGCTTGAGGGCGAAGTCGAGATTCGCTGGGAACATGCTCTATCAGGGGGCCGTCCTGGTCTATGGTGGCATGGGCAAAGACTTGAGAGCTGGACGCCCGATAGACAGCCCGCTGAGCCTACTTAGAGTCAAATAGGCCCAAACTCTGCCTTTGCCTTACCATAGGTTAGGCGTAGGTGAACTCGGTGTGGCGTTGTCTCACAATTCAGCAAATGCAGACGCCTGATAAATCCCTCGCGGCCCATCGACAATTTTAGACGTCGCCTCCGTGTTCCTTGGCCTGCGGGATGCGTTGTCAGAATGCGCCGTCAACCATTCTTCATGTACGGCCCGCACAGAAGAGGCTCGATAATGGTAGCATGTTTGTGCAACGGTTAAGAGAACTACATGGGCACTACATTAACCATGATCACTTATGAAGCTGAGATCTATGTCACAGACCGCGACACCCAGTGCTGTGCCCCAAAAGCCAGGGGATTCTGTTCAGGACTTCTCAAATTTGGTTCGCCAACTTCTCCATCTCCTTCGCTGATACCCCCGTGATCGAGCCCATCCCGAGGGCAAATCCACATCCGTGATCTCATACCGGTCGCCTTTAGGACGGTTGGTCCCGAAACCTATGAGTGCGTGTCATAGCCCTCCCCGTCTGCAGGTGGTGAAACCGAATCTCCTCGTAAAGGAGCGCTGTTTTGGACTGTCGGGGCATTGCATCGGATGGAGGGCGGCTAGCAGGTCCTTCGGCATAGACTGACTCAGGTTGACATCTGCATGGTGGCCACCACTAGAGTATCTGTCTACTAATGGAGGAATGGATCAAACCTGGACGTCCCAATCAACCGCCGCCCGATGAATCAGGCGAAGAAAGACTTTCACGCGGACGAGATTTGTGCTGCGCAAATCGATTTAGGAGCTTGTACCATTTGGCCCTGGGAATGATACGGGCTGTCTGGTTTTCGCAAGATGTTCATCACAGGTTTTGTGTGTTCCGTCGCAATGTGGGCGCTTCTGCTTCAAAAGATATTGCCATTATGCGTGACGCCGACGATATACTGAAGAAAAGCAGTGAAATATCCAGTCGCCCAGGCTTCGTCGTCCGACCCTTTCCACCCTAGTTATAAAGAGTTCGTCGACGATGATAATCACACGAGCGTTTTCAAAATTCCAGTTCACAAGAAGAAAGTATTAATTGTCGTTACTAGATGTCAAGATAAAACCCATTTTCACTCATCATGCTCGTGTATCTTATACGTGCCAAAGTGACGTGCAGGAACCTCCCTCTCGAAAAGAACATCAAGCCTGTGTCGCGAGAAACAAGACGAGGCACATCAGCGACTGAACCATACCCCAGACGGCAAAAGACTCACTCGTCCACAGTGCGATTCTTCGTCTCTGGTATGTAATACCACGCCCAGATCGTGCCAGCAAACGCGATGCCTCCAAAGATGAAACCGACGTATCCGCCGAGATTGGCTTCGTCTGGGTTGACCCTGGGGTGAAGAGTCAGTTCAAACAGTGATAGTCATAAGAGGTCGAAAGTCCTCACAAGTAAGGGACAACAATGTTGACGACCATCGCGCACAGGGAATTTGTCCAAATACCAAGACCGACGGTTTTTGAACGCAGTTTCGCAGACGAAACTTCTGCGAAGATAACGTAGCCGAGAGGGCCGCTGCAGAGGATTCGTCAGAGAGCACATGATACCCTTGAGCCCAAACTCTTACATGCCGGTTTGGTATATGAAGTTATAGATGATCGTCTGTGGCAGCATTAGCATGAGCTCAAATATCGACACTATAGATGACGCACGAAAGCCGCTACAGCCCATCTCGGACCCTGAGCCGACGAGATCGACAAGAAGCCAATGAGCAGGAGGACAACCGTGCAGGCAGCCATGCTCCAGTTGAAGATAAACCGCCGCCCGAACTTGTTCACCGTATAGAACGTGAGCAGATTTCCAACCACCTATGTCGTCTAGTTGTGAGTGAGCAGATACAGAGAAAATTTGAATGAGCTCACCCCGATGGCAGTGACGCCGACCCCGAGATTGAATGCATTGTTGTCCGCAAAACCGGCGAGCTCGAAGAAGTATGTGCTGAACCCCAGGACAAAGACCACACCTAACGTCCACGATGTTAGCGTAATGTTTACAACCACCAGATCAGAATCGCCCACCAGCGCCTTGTTGCAACACGAAGACCATCATAGCGATGGTGGTTCGTCTGAGGTTACTACCTCTGAAGCAATCAATGAACCTCGACGTCGTAGCATACTGTTCCTCGAGTACGATAGTTTCTTGGATCTGTCTCAGTTGCAAGTTCGCATCGATCGTAGGGCCCGCGAGTCGCTGGATCGTCTTGCGCGCATCATCTGTTCGTCCTTTACGGACGAGCCACCAAGGCGATTCTGGTGCGAATGGGAGCCCTGCAAGGAGGATGGCAGGGAAGATCCATTGCAGAGCGCTATGCAGGTCGGTCAATGAGCAATCAAAGCGTGATGCAGTGGCGAGCATACAAAGGCAATCTGTAGGCATATGCGTCTACCCGATTTCCAGTGCCTCGGATGACACCATTCGACATACTACGTAGAAACCGCGGGCGTTAGCACGAATACGCGAAAGTTACCCACTTGATTCTTACAATTGTCCGACTATGCGAATATGAACCAGTGAGCGAAAATGACAGTCTTGACAACAAAAGCGCACGCACGATCAATCCATAGGTTCACGGAGGCAGTAGTGATACCCCGAAGAGCCAAAGGTGACACCTCTGCACAGTACGAGCCAGCACTAGACACATACATGCCTAGATTGAACACTGAGGACCAATATGATAACATGGATGAGACGAATAACACCCACCCAAAGCAAACCCATTGATCAGTTTACCAGCAAGTAGCATGCCATTCTTGTGTGGAGGCGTGAAAAATTGAATGAAGATTGCAACGACTGAGATGCAACAGGCGAAAGCAACGGCACCGCGTCGTCTAAGAGAGTAGTCAGATCTCAGGTAACGTTAACATAAAAAAGAGGACAGGTGCTCACCCAAACTTGTCTGATATGTATCCAAGTGACAATGCTCCAAAAGTCCCACCAACTGAACTGACGCTGTTGAATGCACTCTGCCAGGACGCAGCCAGGACATAATTGTTGGTATTTGATGGGTCTCCGCCAATGAGGCCGCCAAAATCACGGCGGAATGCGGGCACACTGAGCAGTCCTCCGCTGACCTATTTAGACACGCGTCAGTGCGAGTCCAGCGACCCCACCCAGTAAGCAGCTCACCTGGGAATCATATCCCCACAACAAGGCTCCCATACACATAAAAAGACACCAGAAAAAAGCGCGCCAGTACAGGCGTATGGCCTGCAACGTCGTCAAAGCATGATCGGTTGCGGCAGCCTGCGCGAGGGCAGTCAGGTTCCCATACGGCGCCTCTTTCGCGTTGTAGCTCGCGATGTCGGACTGCGCCGTTTCTGCTTTCTCAATATTATCGGCAGAGGCCATGTCTGCAGAAGTGCGGGGAGAAGACGGGGCCCCAAACTTAGTGGGCGCGGGACCATTTTATGCTGGGGATTGAACGCCGTCAATCACGGTCATGCCGCGTATCTAGGAATAGACTGTTGATGGGGATCCAGAAAGAGAAGATTACTTGACACCGTTGCACCGCTGGCGAGTCATGAGACGAACGGTGGAGATGGGAGATGACAAGAAAAGGCAAGGTGATAAATGCAGAACACTGGCACGAGGCATTGAATTCGAGCAAGGTTCGAGCTGTAGGTACATGGAAGGGTAGATCCAAGCACGAAATTGGAGTTTGGGAATTTGAAGCCGAAGCATATGCTACGCTCGCAAGAACCCGACACGCTGTACGGCTCAGTGCGGCTCGAACATCCGAGTGGAGGTAACACACACATAGATAGTCTCATCCTGGACAAGAATTATAGAATAAGTACACGTCTATGTCCCGAAACACAATAGCGTCCTCGTTGCAGTCCCTGGTTGGATCCTGAGCACAATGAAAATGATCGGAAGGCGCTACGATATTGATAGAGCACCGATCACCATAGAAAGAATAGAAATTAAGATACCCCACTCGGTCCGGCTGTCACTTTTCAGTCTCGAAGCTCCGGACGAACCCTGCGAATTCGATCCAGAGGGAGGCGCTGTTATACCGATGGGCGAGGATGAAGCACCAGCCGATGTGGCGGTAGCGGTAGAAGAAGAGGTGGCAACACCAGTGGTGTACGCCCGAATGTATGAAATATCGAAGTACGCTTCGTCATATCGAGGACTTCCTGGTCCAACAACGCAGTCGTTGTACTGCCAGTACATTCTTCAGCTACTGCTCGGCCCGATCAAGGGCGTAGAGGAACACTCACACACAGGCCGGTAGGTCCCGAGTTCCCGCAAGATGCGTTGTAATTCCATTGGGTACCCGCCCTGTGGAGAGAATGATCAGTAATCACGGTATAGGGGAGAATGAAATCACCCACCAGTCACCGCAAAGTGTGATGTCTATGACGAGATTTTGCGGGCTGAAGTACTGTGTGATATTACACGTGTCAGCGAGGTAAGAGGCATGGGGAGTTCCCCATTGCGAGATGTCAACAGATGACGTGGCATTGGCTTGCGCAATCGATGTGGGAACGTTCGGTCGCTGGTAGAACATGTCAAACGAAGCCAGATCCATCGCAAGTTGACGGACGTACACTCCAGAACCAGATACTACGAAAGAAAAATTAGCAGCGGTGCTCGTATTAGGCGGTGGGACAACATACTAAATGCCGGTGGCGTCAAATTGGGTAGCCCATACACCTCCGCCGGCAGCAGCAAAGCCTGAATTGTAGCTATTCGGTGACGTCTCCGCGACGACGCACCCGGCAGGCAGAGAGCAATCTGTGCCAATGGTCGTGCCAAGCTGGTTCTGAGAACCATGGGTGCAACCAGATGTGGTGTGGATCGCCATTTGGTTGTTGCCCATCACATTGATAGCTTCTATAATATCGATCTCGCCATCTTGAGGCCAGTTTGGGCCTGTCAACAGGAATCAGGGACCTCCTCCAACGGAAGCGTCATCACCGCGCACCAAAAGTCCAGAACGCGGGCCACACCTCTCAATCGACGAGGTTTAGATCAAACCCCAGAAAGCAGAGCTGCCACAAACTTACAGAACATCCGTATGGTATGTGATTCACGTCGATTATCCACAAGCTCCCCAAATCATAAACGTCCTGACTCGTTATGCGTATCTAAACCATTTGTTAGTGTCGGAAAGGGGCCGTGAGAGCCGCAGGCATACGGAATTCCGTTTTTGACCAAGTGGAACGTTCGTAGTGTTATCCACTTTGATGATAGCATTCCCCTCGCTGTTAACGTACGCCAGACCTTGAGTTGTGGCGTTGGATTGGTCAAGCCACCACACATCCCCTGGCGAGTACCGTCAGCGCTACGCACCTGTCAACCAAACGTTACGCCACACACCTAAAGTCAAGTTGTCCCAGCCTCCGTAGAAATCCCACCCCGAAAAGAAATTTTGCCCAGAGTAATCGCGTACAATGTCAAATCCCGCCACGGCCGATACACCCAACACGGCGGTCGCAAGTCGCAGGAGAGTCTTCATGGATCAAAAAAGCTACGGGGGGGAAAGAAAGTTCAAAGAGGAACATATATACAAGTTTCGGGGGTGGGTGGCGCAGCTCAACATGCTTTGCTGGCGTTTGGTATTTTGGAGCACTGTATGAAAACGGCAGGATGAGGCCGAAAGCTGAAAACGTGGCGTTTGATAAGGAAGCATGCACGCCATTCATGTCTGATTCTGTCATCGGAGGTAGCCTTTTTCGAACTTCGGCAGCGACGCGACGTCCCGCAACGCGACAGGCGCACAGGCACGTGCCTTGTGTCACAGCAAATGTCACGCTGCTCCCGTTTCGGCCCGACAAGGAATATTGTCCCGACATCCACTGTGAACCACCACAATATTGAAAACCAGGGAGATACACACCCAGTGTGTGGCATCGGCTCCCTAAGCCCGTCCCCTGTCAGATGAAACAATGTGAAGCGCCAGCGATAAGCTTTCTAGGTGCTTATCAAGTGGACGAAATCCTCACCGTTGGGGCAGCGCCTGCTGAGAATATACATGCAGCATGCAAGATCCGGCGTCGACGGAGAGAAGGATCGGTAATTCAGACAAGCTCCGGATGTGTAGAACAAGCAGTCTAGGTGCGGTGTGCCGTCGATCTGTAACGTGGCGCCGGAAGGGTTTGGGCTGGTCAGGTTGGAGCCGGCCAGGATACGCTGCGAGTAACGGCGCACGGATCTCCGGTCATTTGCAGTGACGAGCAGGTGAATATGCTACCACTGCGTGATCACATTCCTGGAGGCACTGCAGTGCCTGGCGTCGAGACCAACAACACGAAGAACCCACTCATGGGAAGTGGCAGTGAAAGTATGATTCCGAAGGCCGCGCCATTGATGTGGACAATAAGCCTTGCTCATGAGTCGTGGCACCATAGGGTACCATCAGCGGTCGCCAGTGCTCGAAATCTCGAGGACCGCCAAAAGGCAATCACCGAACGACACAGCATCCTGGTGGTCTGAGAGGAACGAGTTAAAAATAGCGAGATACCATCAAACGTCAGCCCGTGACAACATTCTATGGATATACAACCTACTGCGCGGGGAGTTGCACACTCAAGTTGCACGGTCGTGATCAAGATAACTCTGTGCTCTTCTGATGGTGATGTAGGAACGACGAACTCTTAAGCAACGCCGTGATATCATTCACCGACAAAACCCACCCACTTTGCACCCCTCATGGAAAAGCATCCCAGCGCTCTTATCGAACAGCTGCAGGGCGTGCACACGCGTCAGCGCAAGCTCATCCAACAGCTGCAGGCAGACAATGCTCGGCTGCTCAGTGATCTTGCCGATGTGCGTCGTGAAAGGGACGCTTTTCGAGCAGACGCCGCCAAATATCGGAAGGAAAATGCAGATCTCCAAAATCGTTTTGACGAGACTCTGTCCGACTATCAGGATTTGAAGCGCGAGCGCATGATGCTTTCGCGTTCGCTCAGCGCGAATGGATATGGGCGAGTGGGTAAACCAACTCACAAGGTGCGGGGATAGCCAAGGAAACTCATGACGTCTGCCTATAATACTCAAATAGCCGGTCAACAATCTCTCGGTTTTAAATGAAGACGAAGGCAAGCGCCCATCTGTGGAATACACGGTTAGCCTCTCCCGGTTGATTCTAGGAAACAGTAAACACTTGCTCATTGCTTTTAGGAAAAGATCCGTAGTCATAGCACCAGCCCTTATTCACACAGAGAACTACCCGATCCACTGAAAACAGAGTCACCACATCCTGAAGATAGTCAGCTCCACGCTGGAGGCCAACAGAGAAATAGCGGCGGAGCGCTGGCCCCTCGGACAACCTCCGTGTATACAATTGACTTGGACATGTAATGGGAGTCATACACGAGGATAAGACTTCGATTATGAGACCACGACTGGACAACATTGTATCAGGACGGACTTTCATAAGTATTTATTACCCACTTACCCATCTGTAAGATACTGCATACGATCTACCTGTACATTCCATCTATTCATCGACTCCAAAACAGATGAGTGGTTCGCCCTGAGGTTTTGATGATCTGTCGCAATGATCCATCCAGCCCTGGAAAGATCCCAGCGTTACACCAATAGGGAGCATCCTCGTCCGTATGGTCCGGATTAAGAATTGGACCATGCCTGCACCGAGATACAACAGCCATCGACCTACATAGCAAGAGACAGTGAAGTTACCGTCGGCTCCAACCGAGAGGAGTCGTTTGGCGATGGGAAGAGTAATGTGAGCCCCCCAATTGTGCAACATTTCAGCACTCTGAATAAGGCCCTTTTGCGGAAACGGGCTAGGGTAATGCGTTAAAGACGTTCATCTCTACGCATGTTCCAGGTTACCCTCACACTTGCAGCGAGAACTTGGACACCTGTGATGATGGGTTGCTACAGGTTCGCGTTTATACCTCTGCGTGCATGGAGTTCACGATGGCTTAGGGTCCATAGTGCTGTGGTGTCCAAGAAGGGTGACTCGGAGACCAGCCGAGCAATCAACGTCAACTATCAACAGTCTCAGCTAGTGAGATCAACGCATGGGTGCATGAATCAACATTGCATTAACGCGACGTACTCACTTTTGAATAGTTTTTTTACAGGTCCAAGGGAAAAGGGCAAGAGGGTAAGGCGCGTGACCTGTGGTAGCCTTACAGAGGCCGCCCTAGGCCGCCGGGCCTCCGGCGTCACTGTAGCCCTTTGACCAATTCCCACCATCCTGTTCGTTCCCTGTTCGTTCCTGCAGTGGACTCTGACAGCATCTTTTTCGTATAAATAAAGTGCTTTACTTATGTGCTAGCAGGCTTCTTCTTCTCAGTAACAACATACCCACCCGCATAATCAATCATGGAGGCAGCGCCTGACGCATTGCCCTGGGAAGGCTCCAACTCGGAGCCATCACCTGCAATTCGCGCGGTGAAAGACATCACGTTTGGAAGTGTGCGTACCATAGCTTTATTGAACTGCGTTGCCAAGCTATGTATGATGAACCGCCGCAAACTGTCAGATTGCTGGCATGGTGTCCAAAGTATTCGAACACCCGTTCGACCTCACCAAAGTCAGACTTCAATCCCAGGTCCTTGATTCAACCGCACGTTTCAACGGACCGATTGACTGCTTGTTCCGAACATGGAGGGATGAGGGGGTCAGAGGGCTGTATCGCGTACGCCGTCTTGTGCTACTCTGCGCCATCCCCCCTTCGCTGACGCTTCCCAAATCCAGGGGCTTCCAGCCCCGATAGTCGGGGCGATGGTCGAGAACGCATCATTATTTCTGTCGTATAGCGAACTACAAAACATTATACGATGGGTCAACGCGCAACCATTGTCCCAGGATCTCTCGTTACCTCAGCTTGCCCTGGCTGGTGCCGGCGCTGGCACTGTCACCAGCTTTTTACTGTGCGTACACGAAATCTAGGCTCGGCTCCTCCCTTACACATATTCCAGAACGCCGGTTGAACTTGTAAAATGTAAAATGCAAGTCCAGATGCTGGTGCCGGAGTCATCTCCGTTGACAATACCTACCTCAACCCTCGGCCCATCCGCAGCGGCCACCCTAGAAGCTACATCGATACCCAGCAACCCAAGGCTACTTCCCGGCCCAATCTCGGTCTTCATGTCTGTCCTGCGAAGCACTGGCTTCCGCGGCCTCTGGCTTGGACAGACCGGCACTCTCATCCGTGAAACGGGAGGGTCAGCCGCATGGTTCACGTGCAAAGAGTTTGTAGGCATGCACCTAATAAGACGGAGGGCGAAGGCATCGGGGCTCTCACCATCCGAGATAACTCGCAAGGATATTCTGCCATGGGAATCAGCCGTTTCGGGTGCATGCGCAGGCGCGGTATTCAACTTTTCGATGTTCCCTGCCGACTCGGTAAAAAGTGCCATGCAGACGGAAGAGGAGCTTCGACCGCGGGAGAAGGGCGTTCCTCGACCAACGTTTTTGGGGACTGCCAGAGCTATGTATAAGGCTCAGGGGCTTAGAGGACTTTATGCTGGATGTGGTATTACGGTTGCGAGGTCCATACCTAGCAGTGCTATCATATTCCTCATCTTCGATGGCCTCAGCCGGAGATTCGCTTGAGCAGATTCCCATCCCTGCGTAATATATAGGCATCATGACAGACAGTGCATCGGCGTACCCAATAGTCCTCAATGTAATTAAGCAGAGTTCAATATTACCAAAGTTTTCGAGATTTTTGTCCATCCGCAATCTTTGGTATAATGCGGGGTAAAGGCGGGGCTCGACCGCGCCGGTACTGCCGGCGGAACCAACTGCACTTGATTTGTCCAAAATTCGGACGGACTGACCTGCCATTTTCGGATCACGGCCACAACGCCAAAATTTTGGCGAACTCGAAACGTTTCGACAACCACCACTGGCAAATGTCGCTGACCGCAGCCTTTCGTCAAGCTA
This sequence comes from Leucogyrophana mollusca, assembly GCA_021014945.1. Taxonomy (NCBI): domain Eukaryota; kingdom Fungi; phylum Basidiomycota; class Agaricomycetes; order Boletales; genus Leucogyrophana; species Leucogyrophana mollusca. The sequence continues at coordinate 14,517 of MU266418.1, read as the reverse complement.
TTCCCCGGTCCTCCGCGAGGGTATCTCACAACCTTCCCCGGTGCAGCTCTTCCCTCCACCACTTCATCTTCCACTCCCCGCCCGCACCCGTGCACGCGCGGACCTACGCGTCGAAGCACAAAGCCAAGTCCACCGCGAACCTTATCCCGGGCTCGAAGCAGGCCCTCACGTCCGAGCCCGCCAGACTCGAATATGGCAAGGCCGAGGCGAAGATGGGTGCCGCTGTCGAGTGGTATCGCAAGGAAGTGGCCGCGCTGGAAACCCGCGCAAGTGGACGCGTTACGCCGGCGTTGCTCGCGCCTGTGAGGGTGGAGCTGCCAGGAAAGGACAAGGAGTTTGTGAAGCTAGAGGAAGTGGCGACAGTCGGTGTGCGGGACGGCTCGACGTTAATCATCACGGTCTTCGAAGAACATGTGCGTACGCTGCGCCTGTTGTGTCTTAGGATGTCCCCGCTCATTTACACTCCAGTAGATGCTTAAAGCCGTCGAGCAAGGTCTTTATAACGCAAAATTGCCGAGCATCGTTCCGCAAAGACAGGACTCGCAGACCATCAAGATTCCTATACCGAAGTAAGCCGCGCACATGACCTGCATGCTCACCACCGTGCTCACTGCGACTTTCACCAGGCCCACCGTCGAAGCGCGCACAGCTCTAGGTGTGACGGCGCAGCGGTTGGCAGAGGACGCGCGCGTACAGATTCGCAAGACGCAGCAAAGCAGCGTCAAGAAGGGGAAATACGAAAAGCATTCGGTCGAGTTGGACGAAGTGAGTAATTTGACCATATGTGCCGAGGAGTAGCTGATCACGCTCCTCAGTTCCAAAAGCTCACGGATCGTAACGTCGCCGAGGTGGACAAAATCTTGGTACAGATGAAGAAGGCAACGGGCACTCGATAAACTAAGGAGAATGCTGTCGTGCTCTCGTCGTCACGGTTTCTTAGATTCACATGTAGATGCTCGTCTTCAATATACTTGCTCTTCACAAGTGGAGTACTGAACCTGACATCCATCAGGAATGCATAAGTAGGTTCATATTGGCCTAGTTAGCAAATACACAGCTAGCAAATACAGGCAAGGTATGATAGCAACAAGGAGCCGTTCAACGGTAATACCACAGAATCTATACGTAGAAGAACGAATGGTATGTATAGCTAAGGCAGATCCTAGGATATGATCAGAGTGTGGGTATAATAGGGGTGTAAAGAGGGACGAGGCCCGATGTAAACTTCCAAGAATGAGAGCAGTATAGGTTATACCAAACAACATAGCAGGCCTGTGTTAATGTAAAAGAAATGATAATAAGCGACAGTAGAATAGAGAAGGAATCGAGGGGTTTAAGGTCGCGGAAGAGCAGGCTAAAGCCACGTTGCGTGAGGGCATGGGGGAGGGGGAGGTTGCGAAGAGGCTTAGAGGACATTGCCTCTACGATCCAGGCCAAACACTAGAGACACCCCATTGTCAGTAAGATCAAAGTCATCGGCGAGTACGGACGTACAATTGGCTAGCTCGGCCACGCTGAGTCCTAGGAAGGGAATATCAGACACAGTTCACTCCCCCGAGCCAACAAAATATAAATCTTACGGCCAATCTTCTTCCCCGTGCCCTCGCCGAGACTTCCATCAGCGAGGTTTTTCTAGTTACAACAAATCAGAAACGCCTGGAAACAGCGACGCCACTGACGAACCTTTCGCTCTTGCAACGCCAAGACACGGTCTTCAACAGTGTCCGCGATCACGAGGCGCTGAACGAACACCTCCTTCGTCTGCCCGAGCCTATGGACGCGATCGAAGGCCTGAGACTCGATGGCTTCGCTCCACCCGAGATCGAGGGAGATGACACCTGTGTAAAATGGCAATTATGTGAGACGGCATTAATGAACAAGCAGACCAACAACCCGACACGTACGATTGGCGCGAGTCAAGTTGAGCCCGACGCCTCCACACTTGAGGGACATCAACATGACTTCGGCTTTGCTGCCTATCATGAACGCCCGAACGGCCTGGTCGCGCTGCGCACGGCTCATGCTGCCCTGATACCTGCAGGCGAGAGATCTATCAGTGACCAATGGCACAAGTGGATCATGGAGAGCGCACTTGACGTGAGGCATATGGTTCTCCGTGAGGTAATCAGAGACGAGCTTGAGGCACTCCGTCCACTGAGAGATGACGATGGTCTACACAATCATCAATCCAAGCCGCGTGGGCACCATCTACCCATGCGAACAACTCACCTTCTCGCCAGGGTTAGCCTCGGCCCACCGAACCAGATGCTCCATCATGCGCTGCAGACGGGGTCGTACACTTCACGAGAATGCAAACAGCCGACAACGCACCTTCATCTTCGTCGACGGCAAAAACTTAGACATCATCTTGACCGGACCCGTCGGGAGCGCTTCCTGCGTCCTCGGTGCGCCGATAACGACGTCGTCCATCTCGTCGTCAGACTCGACCACCATGGCACGGCGCTTGCCGAGGCTTTTCTTCAGCGCCCGGCGCGCGTCCTTCTCTTCCTCGTCCTCGTCGCTCTCCACGATGAAGTCGCTCATGTCGTCATCGCGCTCCTCGTCCTGCTCGTCCTCTGAGTCGTACGCAGCCCGCCGCGTGCGCTTGCCCTTCCCTTTCGCATCACGGCGGACCAGCTCCGATATCCCGAGCATCTCGTCGTCCGAGTCGATGTCGATGACTTCCTTCTCAGGCGCAGGCTTACCCTGGAGCTCTTCGTCCGTGGGCTCAAACGCCCCGCGCGAAAAAAGTTTGTCAGCAGAGATCGCAGAGCGGCAGCTGGGACCTGTCGGGCGACACAGCGCATCAGCTCACCAACCAGACAAGCCGCGTCGCCGCCACTCACAAGGTCTCTCGTTCGCCCTGTACTTGTGCGGGTCGTCCATGTCCTGCGCAAAGGGTGCGTCGAGGACACTCACGATGCACTCGCGGCAGAAGGCGTGTGTGCACGGCGTCACTACAGCGTCGGTGAACGTGTCCATGCAAATCGGGCACTCCTCGCCATCGGCGGTCGCGTCGGCGGACTGGGCATGGAGGTTTCGTCGTCAGCGCTCCCACTGCGTTCCGAAGCCGCACAGGCGCGGGGTACCACATACCTCCCGCTCCGCCTCCATCCGCGCCAACGCAGCGTCTCTGTACCTATCCCTCAGCCTCTTCACGAAATCGGGGGAAACGAGCCGCATGGCGCGGGCACGTTCATTCTGCGCGTCGATATCCTGGTGCCCATCTAGATCTAAATCAGTCGGAGAAACGAGAGCATCGGCCTGCTCCTGGATCAGAGCCGGGTGGGAGCAGATCTGGCGGAGCCGCAGGAGCATCACCAGGACTGTAAAGCCGTCAGCACGCTGTGCAAGGGCGCCTCTGAGGCAGGGAACACACCTTGCGTGTAGTTTCTGCACACAAACGAAACACCACCGTCAGCCAACGAAGCACAGCACGGGCACGACGAGACCCACTTTAACACGGTACCAGCCTTGAGGAAGCGGTTGAACCTCGCCTGGGAGCGCACTTCGACCTGCGTGCAGAGCGCGATAAGCACCCCGCCACAAAGGGGCCGCGCAAGCCCAACGCACCATCTTGTAAATGTCCCTCTCCTCCTGGGAAAACGCCAGCTTCTCGAGCTGTACGTTCTTCGGCGGGAGCTCGATCAGTTTCTTGCCATCGAGCGTGGAGTCTTTCTTCCGCCGAAGCAACATAACCTGGAACATCGCCTGCAGCCGCTTGCTCGCCAAGTTCGCTGCGAGCCCGGTGAGTACAGGCCTACACACACGATGGACAGTGGCTTACGGTTCCTCTTTTCATATTTCGCGACGTGGTTGTTAAACTCGCTCCAGTCGTACCACGGGCGAAACTTGAGAAAGCGGAACAAGGGATACGCGTCCGTTAGCCCGTTGATAATCGGAGTCCTATGAACCAGGATCAGGACACTCTGGTGACGACATGTGGATAAGCTGACGCACCCTGTGAGGCACCAGCGGTACTTGGAATCGAGATCCGTGACAGAGCGCGATGTTCCTGCAGAAATACACCCGTCAGCGAGTGTCACCGAATCCACGCTCGAGAGACGACGCACTAGTTTTCCTGTTCCGGATGTTCTGTGCCTCGTCCAAAATGACGCGGTACCACTAGAGGCGGGCTTCAGCGCACCACTCCCAAGTCGCAGCACCAACTTACGTTGATAGTAAACAGCAGACCAACTAGGCGGAATGCGAGTCAGAACCGCGGGCGGTGCGACAGGCGGTTGGGCACTCACGTTCTTTCTTCTTCCCCCTCTTCTTCGGCTTGACATCATCGTCCGAGTCGCTCACGACGAACGACTCGCCCTTCTTCTTCATGCGCATCAGCTTCTCCTTCGCCTTCTGTTCAGCCTCATAGTCTGGCCATTCCAGCGCCAGCGTCTGTGGTGAGCGTGAGCCGGCGGCGGGGTGCTATCAGTGGGGTGCAGCAGCGTACCTGGTACGTGGTGAGCACCACATCATACTTCAACAGCTCATTCCTCTTCTTCGGCTTGCTAGGGCCTAAAAACGTGCTTAGCCCCTCTCCAAGTACCACCAGAAAGTACCACAAGAAAATAAAAAGGAAAGAAAAGGCACCAACGAACCATGATAAATAAGACACCTCATCCCACTCGTCGTCTTCGTCTCAATCTCCAGCGCCCACTGGTCCAGCAGCGCCGTCGGCGCAACAATCAAATTCGACTTGCACAGCGGGTCGCCCGACGCATTGGCTACCATCACAGCAATAATCTGCACGGTCTTCCCCAGGCCCATCTCGTCGCTCAAACACCCGCCGCGATCGGCGCTCTTCTCGCGGTCAAGCGCCCACGCGACGCCGATGGTCTGGTGCGGCATGAGCGAGACGGCCATCCCCGGGAGGAGCTGGTACTGCCCCCGCAGGCCGAGCCGCTCGAGGGCCTTGTCGACGCTTGCGTTTCCGTCGAATTGCTCCGCATTCCCGGCGGACACGAGGAACTTCGCGATGCTATACAGAACAGCCGCGCGGGGGGCGTTAGCGCCGTTCTATGTAAGGGGAGCGAGAAATGGGTGGACGTACTCGTCGGCGTTTGCGACTGGGCCGACAAAGGTGTCCTTGCCGCGCCCGTAGAAGTCGCCATCGCTGTCGAAGCGCTCGTCATCCGCGTCCATGGCGTCCGGGTGGAAATTTGGAAACAACGCTGCACCACCAAGGCGAACATTGAAGCCGGCTACAACAGCAGGCAAGTCGTCGTCGGAGCGCTCGTCGTCCGAACCATAATATGGAAACTCTGCACCACCAAGGCGTACATTCGAGCCGGAAGCAACAGCAGGCAAGCCCCGCGCGTGAGGGTTTTGCCCCGCAAACATAAGCTGAGCCACTGCGGGCGGGAGTCCCGGAATATCGCGCTGGCCAAGGGCCGCAGGCACCTTTGCAGCGGAGGCTGCAGGCACTTTTGCGATGGAAGCTGTAGGCACCTTCGCGGCGGAGGCCGGCCGCGTGAGTCTGGCTATCAGCGCAGCACACCTGTCCTTCTGCGCCGTCAAGGCCGCGATATGCGCGTCGAGCGTCATTTGCCTCCCCTCGAGCCCCAGCTCACTGCGCGCATTTTCAAGGTCCGTGAGGTCGACCACGGTCTGCGAGAACTTGCGCCTTGCGTCCTCGAGCGACGTGGCTTCGGGAGTAGCAGGGGTGGGTGCGGGAGGAGCAGCAGGGGGGAGTGCGCGGGAAGCAGCAGGAGTGAGTGCGGGACGTGCAGGAGGAACAGCAGAGGTGCGTGCGGGGGGAGCAGCAGGGGGGAGTGCGGGAGGAGCAGCAGCGCGTGACGCTGGCGGTGGTTGGACGCCCGCATTCGGTTTAAAGTACGAGAGCAGCGTCTTCGGCGGCTCGACCTTCGCCCGCTTAGCAGCAGACGGAGAGCTGCCATCGTGCTTCGCCTTATCGTCGTCATGCTTGGCCCTGTCGTTGTCGCCGTGCTTGGCTCTGTCATTGTCGCCGTGCTTGGCTCTATTGTTGTCGTCGTCCTCGGCGCCAAGAAAGATGAGCGAGGAGGATTGTCGTTTTCGCGGGACGACGGGTTCCGCGGGCTCGACGCGCGCGAGGCTGCGGCGAGCGTGTTGATTCTGCGAGGACGGCAGCAGTGGGCGGGCGGGCGTGACGGGCTTCGCGGAGCCGCCGATCCCTGCGTCTAGCGTGGCGAGAAGGCTGCCGCGCGGGGTGTCAGTCTCTCTCAAAAGTGGTGCCCCGCGATGTGGCTAGCGAGCAAACACGAAAAACGAAAACGAATGGTGGCGTCAGTTTGCGCCGATTCACAAGTGTGATGTGGTGCGGGACGTGCCTCGTCTGCCACAGCGCCGCCGATTCCTGCGTCTAGCATTGCGAGAAGGAAGCCGCGCGGGATCATAGACTCTCTCGAAGATGGTGCGTCGCGATGTGACTAACAAGCAAGCAAAAAAAACGAAAACGAACCCCAGCGTCAGTCTGCGCCAACTTATATACACGGAAGTTATGTGCGGAACGTGCCTCATCTGCCACAGCGCCTTTATTCGCGGCGTTTTCCGCCTTGAGGCGCGCGAGACGCGCTTGCTTGTGGGCGTGTGTGGTCGCGTGCGTCTGGTTGGCGCCCATTAGTGCGTGATATGTGATGAGGGATGGGGTGGGTTATGGCAACTGGATCCGGCCACGCACCCTGTAAAACGCCAGCGCGCCAAACCCGTCCTTCTTCCCGCCGTCCGCGGCGTTCTTTCTCGGGCCGAGCGCGATGGGGCTGCTGCCGCAGCCTTTCTCCAGGCAGACGACGGACCCGACTGGACTGCACGTGAGCACGCTGCGATACTCGACGGAACACAGAACGCGGAAAGCGGTACGCACACCCCGTTTTGGGCTGGAACACGATGTGGAACTGTGTGTGCGATCATCCATCATCATCAGCGTCCGTCGCCCCGGGAGAGAAGGAAAGAAGGAGGCGCGGACGGACTTTGGTGTCGTAAGGACTGATGCTGAGATGGAGCTTGAGTTCGTCGAGGTAGGTCCGCGGTACGGCCGAGTCCTGTCGTAATAATAGCCCATCAGCCCGTCGGCCAACAGACCCCGCGAACAAACTTCGACCGAGCGTCAATCACCCGCTTACCTGTGCATTCGCCGGGAGCCCGAGTTGCTGCTTTGCCAGCGCCATATGCGTGGCGGTGTCTGGCGACGTTATCGTCGCCGCACTCATGGTGGGGGGAATAGATAAAAATAAGAATGGGGAGAGGAAACGTGGCGCGCAGACGCGACGCGACATCTTAAAGCGTGTTTGTTTATTTGGCGGTGTTTGGTGGACGCGTCAATCACCAGATGCAGATACCTACGGCCTCCTACAGCTAGCACAGGCAGTGTAGGTGGCAGAAGCCTCACAGCTTCCACTGGGCGTTCCGTCTACCGTGCCACCTGTAGCCTGTGAGTATCCGATAGTAGCAGTATCAGTATCTGGCCCCGGCATCATCACTGTCTTTCCCGATTCCCTCAAAACTCGTTCGCTCCTTGACCTGCTCCGCTTTAAATATCCAGGATCTGGAAATCGACGCCGGCCACCAACAATCTGCTCGGGTCAACCGTCTATCAGTGCTGTGCAGCTCCTAGCGTTGCTGTCGAAGCGTAGTCCTTAGTCAGTTCGAGGTAACCTTCGCCTCGGTTCGAAATTCCGCCACCTCGTCCCACTTCGCAAGACGCTCCGACAGTCGACTCTCGAGCCTGAGAGATGAACAAAGCGTATTCCGGGCCAGTTCCGTGCACGAAGTCGGAGCACAACGGTCCGGCCACACCAACCAACCAGCGGGCCTGATCAAATGACGCAGACTCAGTCCTAGTCACTGCCAGTCTTATATTATTATACTTCCTGCAGTAACACTCTCGCATCCCCAATGGCTAACACGCTACACGCCTCCGTCGACACTACAGCTACTCACTCGAACACTCTACAGCCACGACCCCAGGCAAAGCGCACCCACCATGGCTAAACCAAATCCCCCGTAGCTCAAACACACTTCCCACTGCCCAAACGAACCCCCAGCACCCCATGTGGCTCCCCAGCGTCCCAAACAAGTTTCCAACGCCCCAAACTCACTTCCCTGTGTGAACAAACTTCCAGCGCCCCAGAAGAATCCCCAGCAGTCCAGACGAACCCTCCACAGACCAAACGAACCACTCATACCAAACGAGCTCCTAGTGCCCCAGGATTCCACCAGCGTTCGGTTGTCTCCCGAGCACCCATACGCATCATTGCAGGACACGAACCCCTACTTTTCGTGGTTTGGCCCCGATGAGCCGGGCGGCGCAAAGTGATCACGGCTGACCCAGCCACCCGCATCCGAGGCTCGGGACAAACGTCCCCGACATTTCTCGCGCCATCACCATATTCAATCCACCTTCTACCACGAACGGTGTCGGGTAGGGTTCCGGGTAAACTCCGGAGTTTAATACAGTAACAGAGAGGGTTTGGTTTGGTTTAATACTGGTAACTAACCGGTATGATACCCCAGTCCTCCGGGAGGTATGTTCAAAATACGTATCTGAGGCGGAGTGGCCTCGTTGATCACGACGATGCAATGGTTTTATGTAGCACCAGCAGCGCGCTTCCTCTACTTTCACCCGCCCCACGACTCATAATATCTTCTCCCAACCTAGCACCTCACCATCAAGCTCTTTTCGCTCACCGCAAACTCCGTGGCTGACGAGCAGACGGCATCGACCTTCACCCGGTTCAACTCGGCGCTCCAGAACAGGCATGCACCATACCAACATCACCAACATCACCAACACACAACACACCTCACACCTTATCCCTCACCTCCCTGACCCCCGTGCACAGGACGACACACCCGCGCCAACCCGACCACCCAACCCAAAACCCTCCGAAAACGAAAACGAAAACGAAAACGACGCTCAGAGCGGGACTCGGACATAGACCCAAAGTCAAAGTCAAAGTCAAAGTCCACCACAAACCTTAAAGCGCCAACACAACCCCAACGCCACCCAGTACCACCCAGCACCACCCGAGCCAACCAAAGCACCTCAGACACCTAACCACGACTTTCCAGTGCCAGGGTCGGACGCACCCACCACGTACACGATCCACCCCGCCCAGCTCCGCGCTCTGTGTGCCCGCACGTACGCATCCCACAGAAGACAGAACTCAACACAACACAAAAAAGAACCCAACACAAAACCCACCGGCATCACCCTTAACCCCTTCCAATCCAATCCAAATTGCGCGGGCGGCAACGAACGAACCCGCGTCGGTGCGTAGACACTAGATTGCCTTGTCTTGCCTGGCCTTGCCTCGGTGCGGCGTACGGTGATACGACTACCCCCACCTCCGGCAACCGCAAAGCCCCGACTCCCATAACCCGACCCCCGCAACCTGCGACCTACGACATTCGAAAAGGGGATCCGGATAGGCTCGAGCAAGAAGAAGACACGACCAACTTTTAGTCCGAGTCCAAGTCCGACGAAGACGACGATTGCCAGGTCAGACGAAGTATCCCCTCCAACACGGCCGAAAACCCCGAATACCGAATGCCGGCGTACAGCCGTAAGTCCTATCATAGATGGCAAGGAGGAAAAGAAGCCGACGTCCGTGCACCACTGCACCTGCGCTCTTGGATGCGGGTGTGGATGTGCTTTCCGAGAGGCTCCGCGTTGCTCGAGGGGCGGCGCGCCACTCACCAACGCTCCCTGTTCTGACAAACATCTAGCATTTTGAGATACAGTCACATAAAAATGTATAATAAATACATCGAGTCGCGATACGCCTTTAGCTTTGGGTATCAAACATGCCTAAAACTTGGAGGGAAGTGACCACTTTCTTTATGTGTTCCGACAATGAATGCCACATTTCTGATCACGATTCACGAGAAAACACGTACTAACTGCAATCCCACCACCCTCGCCACCCCCTCCTTCGACTAAGACCAAGAGAGCAAATGCGACCCGACTCGCAACAGCCATACAGCAAAGGCTTGCTGTAGGGCCCGAGGAGCTCGTACACAATTACGCGCCCACAGTCGTACAACGATGTTGCCCCTACGTCCACACCAGCCAACCGGTGAGCGTGATCAAATCTATCACGAGCGCAGACGCAGACGCAGTCCTACCACTGCCAGTCTTATATTATTATACTTCCTGCAGTAACACTCTCGCATCCCCAATGGCTAACACGCTACACGCCTCCGTCGACACTACAGCCACTCACTCGAACACTCTCCAGCCACGACCCCAGGCTAAGTGCACCCACCATGGCTAAACCGAATCCCCCGTAGCTCAAACACACTTCCCACAGCCCAAACGAACCCCCAGCACCACATGCGACCCCCCCGCATCCCAAACGAGTTTCCAACGCCCCAAACTCACTTCCCTCTGTGTGAACAAACCTCCCGCGCCCCAGAAGAATCCCAGCAGTCCAGACGAACCCTCCACAGACCAAACGAACCACTCATACCAAACGAGCTCCTAGTGCCCCAGGATTCCACCAGCGTTCGGTTGTCCCCCGAGCATCCGTGCGCATCATTGCAGGACACGAACTCCTACTTTTCGTGGTTTGGCCCCGATTAGCCGGGCGGCGCAAAGTGGTCATGACCGACCCAGCCACCCGCATCCGAGGCTCGGGACAAACATCCCCGACGTTTCTCGCACCAATGCATCGTCTTATTCAAGCTACCTTCTACCAGGAACGGTGTTGGGTAGGGTTCCGGGTAAACTCCGGAGTTTAGGTTATTACAGAGAGGGTTTTGTACCAGTTTAATACTCCAGCCCTCCGGGAGGTATGTTCAATATATGCCTCTGAGGCGGAGTGGCCTCGTTGATCACGACGATGCAATGGTTTTAGCACTAGCAGTGCGCTCCCTCTACTTTCACCCGCCCCACGACCCACAATATCTTCTCCCAACCTAGCACCTCATCATCAAGCTCTCCGATCCCCGCAAACTCCATGGCAAGGCGCGGACAGCATCGACCACCACCTGTCCGGGCCCAACTCGCGCTCCCGAGTCATAACCAGCAGAGGTCGACATGCCCATCGAGTCCAGATTCACCCGTAGACTGTATCGAATCCCGAACGGGCATGCGCCGTACTAACAATAACATCACCAACACACCAACATCACCAACATCACCGACATCACCAGCATCACCAACATACCCCACCCCTTACCTTCTTGACCCCTGTGTGCACTGTACACATGACTACACACCCACGGTGCCACGCAGAACCCGACCGTAACAGAACCCCAACGCCGCCCAGCACCACCCGAGCCGACCAAAGCACCCCGGATACCGACTCACGACTTTCCAGTGCCAGGGTCGGACGCACCCACCACGTATACGATCCACCCGGCCCAGCTCCGCGCTCCGTATGTCCGTACGTACGTATCCCACAGAACCCAGAACTCAACACAAAATCCACCGGCATCACCCTCAAAACGAACGAACCCCGCACCGGTGCGTAGACACTAGATCGCCTCGCCTCGCCTTGCCTTGCCTTGCCTCGGTGCGGCGTCCGGTGGTACGACTCCCCCCCACCCCCACCTCTGGCAACTGCCAAGCCCCGACTCCCATAACCCGTAACCCGTAACCCGCGACCTACGACATTCGAAAAGGGGATAGACTCGAGCGAGAAGAAGACGCGACCAACTTCTAGTCCGAGTCCGAGTCCGACGAAGACGACGATTGGCCGGATGAACTTGCAGCCCCTCCAACACGGCCGAAAACACCGAATACCGAATGCCGGTGTACAGCAGCAAGTCCTATCATAGATGGCTTGGAGGAAAGGAAGCCGACGTCCGTGCACCACTGCACCTGTGCTCTTGGATACGGATGTGGATGTGCTTTTCGAGAGGCCCCGCGTTACTGAAGCAGGCTCGATTGACTCTAGGGGCGGTCCGCCACTTACCGACACTCCCTGTCATGACGAATATCTAGCATTGCAGTTTAGTCCAATTCTGATAGCACATTTATGGATAGCAAACCCGGGTGGCATTACCGCTGAAACAGTCGGCTGAAGACAGTTTTGAGAGACGTCACATTAAAAATGTCAGCATGAAACTAGTTGCGATAAGCCTTTGGGTATCAAACATGCCTAAAACTCGGAGGGAAGTGTTACCCAGGACCCTAGTCGGCAGCGGCCATACAGATACTCTGGAACCCCCAGCCAGGATACTTACACCTGACGAGAGTGAGTTCATCACTTTCTTTATATGTTTCGACAATGAATACATTTCTGATCACGAGAAAATGGCACACTAAGTTTAACCAGATACCCGAGTTCAATCTCGCCATGCTCGCCCCCTCCCCCCTCCCCAGAAGACAAGAGCAACGCAAATGCGACCCGGCTCGCAACAGCCATACAGTCAAGACACGCTGTAGAGCCCCGGGGAGTTCGTACAATTACGCGCCCACAGTCGCACAGCGACGCCGTATTCAGTAGGAAGGACACAAAGACAAAGGGATGGGGACGTCGCCCGAGCGAGATCTCCAGGTGCTCCGATAGTATACATGCCGAGCTCGGAGCCAATTGTGGTTTGACTTGGCCCTTTGCCTGTATCGGCACAGGAGCGTGCATCATTGATGGGTTTACAGGAAGTAGTAGACGCTCGGGTTGTAGGTGATCGATGATGAGGAATCGTTCCATCAGAGTGTTCCAGCGCTCTTGAGAACAGGCGCCTGATAATGTTGTCGGAACAGCATGTTGGGCTAGGATGCAATCATCATATGGAAAGTTGCCCTCCGCGTGCCCGAGTGCTGCTTGGTGCTACGAGGCAACAGGGGCCGTATCCCCGGGACGGAGCGTGAGTAACGCGGTCGGCTCTCGGCTGCGATTGTTCGGCGATGTCCGAGACTAATCACATGTCAGAGTAAACAAGTGCCAGCTCGATCATCTTCGACTGTATGGTCTGCCTACATCGACGATGGTAGCGTTCTCAAAGCTGCAAGGTACCTCGACGATGGCAGCCTTCTCAAAGCTAAGCCATCGCCGCCCGCTCCTGCTCGCGCTCGCCTCGCTCCTCCTCATCCGCGGCGCCCTCCTCCCCTCCCGCAAGCCCACCACCGACCCACCCCCTTCCCCAGCGCCGTTCCCCCCGCTCCCCGCACACACACGGCACCTCTTCCTTCGCCAACTGCGCCCTCTCCTCTTCCGCATCGCCGTCCCCTCCTGGCACTCCCGCGAAGCCCTCCTCCTCGTCACGCACTCCCTCTTCCTCGTCCTGCGCACGGTCCTGAGCATCGCCGTCGCGCGCCTCGACGGCCGCATCGTGCGCAACCTCGTCACCGCCGACGGCCCCGCATTCCTCCGCGGCCTCGCCCTGTGGTTCGCGCTCGCCGTGCCGAGCATCTACACGAACTCGATGATCCGGCACCTGCAGTCGACGCTCTCGCTGCGCTTCCGCACGCGCCTCACGCAGTACATACACGCGCTGTACCTCTCCCCCGCCCTCCGCTACTACCGCGTCCGCCTCGACGCCATCGACCACTACATCACCGCAGACGTACAAGCCTGGGCAGAGAGCATATCCGCCATATACGGGAACCTCCTCAAGCCCTCCCTCGACCTACTCCTCTTCACCTCCCAGCTCTCCCGCTCCCTCGGCTTCAGAGGTACCGTCCTCCTCTTTGCCAACTACTACGTCACAGCCAAGGTACGCGCCTTCCTAAAGTTACAGTCACTCGCGCCTCACACGCACACAGATCCTCCGCGCCGTGTCCCCCGCGTTCGGCCGCCTCGCCTCCGTCGAGGCCCGCCTCGAGGGCGAGTACCGCGCCGGCGTCGGCCGCGTCGGCAGGGAGAGCGAGGAGATCGCGTGAGTCGCTTCGGTTCATCCCCGCCGCTGCCCACCTGACGCCCCACGCTGCTGCCAAACCTGACGCCCACAGGTTTTACGACGGCGCCGCCCGCGAGCGCGACATCCTCACCAAGGCCTACCTCCGCCTCATCAAGCACATCAACTCCATATACAAGGTGCGCTCGTGCGTTCGTTTACGCGCTCGTGCATTCGTTTATGCACCGCCTTATTGTAACACCGCTATATTGTAACATCTCGCCCCCACCCACAGATCCGCATCGCCTACGAATGGACCGAAGACTTTGTCATCAAGTACCTCTGGTCCGCCGCCGGGTACGGGCTCATCGCCGTCCCGCTGCTCTTTACGCGTGTCGCCGGGGCGACAAAGGGCGCCGGGCGGGGGCACCCGGACGGCGTGGTCGCTGCGCGCACGGAAGGTGAGCGGTGTCGTCCCGGGCGCGGTGGTTGCTGATGTTCTTCGTCGTGTGCGCTCGTAATCGTTGTGCGCTCGGCTTGTCGCCTCGCCTCGCCTCCTCTGTATATTGGCCCGTCTCCCCTGTCCATTTGTATCCTCCGCATCCTCTCTGTGTATCCCCTTCCTACGCCTCGCACAACACCCTCCTCTCTCTCTCCCCAATGCCTCGCACACGCCCCATTTCCAACCCCCTTCCCTCCCCACCCCACCTCTCTTTCCCTCTTTCCCTCCCCCTTCCCTTCCCTCCGCCCCTC